>JAODLI010016886.1:0-23328 GCA_027575585.1 Percopsis omiscomaycus
CTCTCTCTCTCTCTCTCTCTCTCTCTCTCTCTCTCTCTCTCTCTCTCTCTCTCTCTCTCTCTCTCTCTCTCACAGGAACCCGGGTGTACAGCCCGCCTGAGTGGATCCGCTTCCACCGCTACCACGGGCGATCGGCCACGGTGTGGTCACTGGGCGTGCTGCTCTACGACATGGTGTGCGGCGACATCCCCTTCGAGCAGGATGACGAGATCCTCAGGGCCCGCCCCTTCTTCAGGCGAAAGGTCTCCCTCGGTGAGTCTCGCGCGCGCGCACCGATCTTCTCCTCCTGCAGTGCATTCTGGGTTACTGTGTGCAAATGTGTTCAATGCATCCAGCATTGGTCCCACGAATACACTTAAATACACAGATAAAAGAAAATACTCGGATTAGAAACTAGGGCAGTATAGTCTAGTGGTTTGAATGTTCGACTCTCAGCCAGAAGGTCATGGGCTCGAGCACCGGATATGGCCTACCCGCTCCTTGATAATTGCAATTGTACGTGCGTTAAGTCACTTTGGATGGAAGCATCTGCTAAATGACCTGATTTGTAAATTGTGGTTGCCGTGCATCCTGGGTACCGTGGGCTCATTGTGTGCAAATAGAGATGCATCCAGCGAAGGTGTTGTGCTTGGTGATGTCTTGTAACACTGCAGAATGGACAGTCCAATACAAATTTCCCTTCGGGGACAATAAAAGTATATCTTATCTTTTAAATGCAGTATTGTTTCCATGAATCAAAATACTAAGATTAACAAACAAAGCGAGCTACGGAAGGCATCTTTAGCTAACTGGTCTGCCCTCCCCTTTCCCCCCCCAGAGTGCCAGCAGCTCATCAAGTGGTGCCTGTGCGAGCGGCCCTCGGACCGGCCCACCCTGGAGCAGATCCTGGACCACCCATGGGTGCGGGGGCCCGCAGAGGCCGCCGACATCACGTTGCATGCCATTGCCGCGGATGTCTCCTCCAGCCCCAACAACCACAACAACAACAACAAGGAGAACCTATGATCACTCACCGAGACACTGCAGACTGATTTTTATTTATTTTATTTTTGTGTTTCGAATTTTGGGGTCAGCTCGACGCCACCCCCTTTTGTTTCGAGACTTTGAGCAGCTCTTATAGAGTTTTATACGTTTTTTTTTTGTTGTTAGTCGTACGGTGTCCTTGATTTGGAGTGCCTTGTTTTGGAAGCTGCTTCGGGCGGAGCCCCCTGATGTAACACGGGGACCCCTTCCCACAAATGTGGTGGAATACTTGAAATGCATTACTCAACGACACACCTTTTTCTCTCTCTCTCTATCCCTCTCTCTCTCTCTGTCTGTCTGTGTCTCTCTCTCTCTCTGTCTCTCTATCTATCTATCCCTGCTGCTATTTCACTGGAAATGCCTCTTTAGCTGTATCAGACTGGCTCCCTCCTCAGTGTAGTGAATGTGTACGGAATAGTCCCACCTCTCCCGCTCTCTCTGAATGGTTTATAAACCTCTTTTGCTCAGCGCTCCCTCTGGGCGTTTCTGTCATTGGCCGATTGGCTCCCCGGGCGTGAAATGCACAATCAATGCAAATATTCATGGTCTTGTTGGTATTTTATATATTGCGTTTTTTTTTTTTGTTTTGTTTTGTTTGTTTTTTGTATCCATAATTTGTATTTTTTTTTATGTACATTTTCTCGTGTGTGTGTGTGTACTATTTATTTGTAGAAGACATTCCACACCTTTATCTATTTATTTATTTATTTATTTTCTATTATCACGTTAAGGGCATCCCGTTTTTTTTTTTTTTTTTTGTACGCTTTCCATGGCCTTTTTCTAAAATCTAAATGTTTTTGTTTAGCATCCATGTTAAATCCTTAACAAAACATAACTTAATTTGTTACTTTGAACAGGTTGGCTTTGGGAATAACTAAGATGGTTACAGTAGTTCAGTTTAATTAGAATATAATTTCTCAAGGTTACAAAGTGGTGTTGGTTCAATGACACTAAATCTCTCCGTCATTCACATTTTATTGCTTGTGGCTAAAATGTTGGAATACTTCTTTTCAATTCAAAGTGTGAAATCTTGATGGGGAGACTATTTTTTCATACCAAAATTTCAAATAAACTTTTTGTAAAAAAAACATTATATTGTGCGTCTGTGAAATCTCTGAGTCTAGAGTTGAACACAACACATCCATCAAATGAAAACCAGAATGCCTTGACAAAAATGAATTCTGGTGTTGATTATGAAAGTAATTGGTTAACTATTTTGGATGGCAATGAGTGGGAAGTCTGATGAGCATCTCCAACATAATTTGCCCCCAAAAATGTGAACATTTGACACGAACCCTTTCTAACCTAGTATAGGCTTACTCCATCTGTTGTGTAACGGTAGTCCTGGGTCGCGTTAATAGAACATTGGAGTGCTGCGATCTACCTACTCGTTTGTAATAACTGAAAAAATGGCATTCGCATTGGAATGCAAACCATATAGGCGCAGTGTGGCTTTGGGGTTCCTATATTGGCTGATAAGAGTGATTCACAGAGAGAGAGAATATGTATCACGCCCACTTATGAGTGGACTATTTTCTTGCAACGTATCGTTATATCACCGCTGGCCAGAACGTCTGAGTCACAAGATCCGGGAATAGCGTCAACCGTCTCTCGTCACGTGCCTGTGCTGCCCCCTGCGGTGGGTGAGTCACATCGCACGCTGGCTCCCCCGTCAGATTACCACATCTCACTGGGATATCATCGTCCCTGGTAGAGGAATGACTCATCTTCTGTAAGACAAACATGATCCTAACATCACTGATGCACACGGGAAAAAGATTAACTACTTCTTAGTTTAAGTTTAAGTCTTACACATTAGCAGCATCAGTCCCATCTGTAGATATACCTGGCAGGAGGCCGGCCTCGGGCATTGGCCTCCCTCGTGCTAACAGAGTGGCTTGGGTTAACAGGCCTTGAAGCCCTTTTCAATGTAAAGTGGACCCACTGTGTTGGATTGGGTCTGCACATTCAGAACAAACATCCATTAAATTAGTGTACAAAAGTGTAAATTACACATTACACATTACAAAAACATAATTTAAATGGCATTTTTCACCTTCAATTACATGCAGGTGTCCAGTAAAATGGCTTAGGCTTAATTATTATATTAGAGGCTATTTTATGTAAGGGCATGTATCCATCCATGTATCAACCCCTCCTCCCCTCATTCATCATGTCACATCTCCAGGTGCTGGGCCCAGCACCAGCCCCTGAGTTTCGTCCATACTGTTACAATTACAATGACATGGTGCTGTTACATGGAGCCGGTAGGGGTTAGGCATCTTGCTCAAGAAAGCTTACAGGTAGGCCAAGTCTGGGGCTCGAACCCACGACCTTCTGCCCTCCTTACTGTTCCAGACCAGGTCGTCCATGTCCCCCATGATTAGGTTAGTAGTTTCACCTGTGTCTATCTGTGTATATATATATATATATATACACACACACACTGTATATATATACCCTGTGTGTTGGTTAGCACTTTGCTTAGTTGTTGATTTTCCCTTGTGTCCTCACCTTTTAGTAGGTCCACACTTGCCATGCCCTTTTGTATCTCTGCCTTGATTTATTGGATCTCCTGGTTTATGACCCCTGAATGTACAACTCCACTACTAGGAAAGACTTCTTCCTTCCTGGGTGGTGTGTTTTTGGGTGTCTGTGTGTGTGTGGGGGGGCAGTGGGCACAGTCAGGACATTGTGGGGGATAAGAGGTGCACAAGACGCCAAGTGAATCAGTTCTGAGCCGGGCCCAGGAATAGGAAGGATGAGTAATCTCTCTTCTTTCCTGTGGAACAGGGAGCCGGTGATTGAAAAGGATGTTTTTCATATTAAAGGTACACTCCTCCATTGTGTTCTAGCAGCGCCAGGCCCCATTTTTCCTCCCCAACTCACTGTTTATGTTTGAAACACAGCCGTGCATAGCCGTAACAGTGTGAGACAGTGAGAGCTGTAGTAGTAAAAAGGAACACCCGCCACTCAGCAGTGAGCTTTGCTTTTCGCTTGCTTTTTGAGTTTCAAACAAAAAACAACAACAAGGGCAATTCCACACACAGACCATTGATAATTATACTGTATGTAAACAACCCCCTTCCCAAACGCAACACCCCTCTGTGGTTCTTGGCTAGCACTTGCAGAACTAATGGTCCAGGGAACACCGGATGCTTCTACTTCCGAAGCAGTAACACTGTGGAAACAAACAGCCAAGAAGATGAGGCCTCAGACATGACTCCCCTACAAAGATCCTATCAGAGTGTATCAGTCTACCATCAGAAGCTGTGCCCTCAACACACCTGCTGATCAAAGACCAAAGAACCACCTTAGATCTTCTACCTGGAACCTGCGTGTCAGCGCTGTTTGGGTTTTGTATTCTGCACAATTCCGCCAAACTGAGCTTGGGAAGCCTTTGAGAAGGTTGAAAAGAAACAGACGTTGCAGGTTTCTTTAATCAGGACAGATTTACATCAAAGCGTTTCCCTCTAGCCAGCTGGACAGCCACACTCGTGAGAAAAACTTCAATGTTTAAATGCAAACACCCTCCATCTGGTTGTAAGGTGAGCCTGTTTGTTTTCTTTCATCCCAGCACCATTGTGATATAACCCAACTATCCCTGTCTCTGCACCGTATCTTTAAAGGATAACTAGAAACATTTGGACCTTGACCTCCATCTTATCCTAATATTTTCATTCAGTTTACATTTCAGACAATAACACACATCAGCACAATCACAATCAATCAATCACAATCTACAAATGATTAGACTTTGGTCAAATGTGATCATATTTGTGATCAATCGTGTTATGGCATCCCCCTCCCAACCTCAAATCTTTGCCATAGCACACTGTTTATTGGTGGCGGGTGGGGTAGAGAATGGTCCGAGCCTACGAGAGCTGCAGGGGCATCAAAACTCAGGCATCAGGTGCGCACTCTTGCATTTTTGTAATGTTGGATTCAACTACACAGGCAATTCCAGACATAAATCGGGGAGTGTCCCTTTAAGGTCAGTTTGGCGGCACAATTCGATCTTCAGCAGCAGCACATAGTGAGACAAAGTGAATAAGTGGTGGTGAGGGAGAGCACAACACACACTATAAATATCTAAAAATACCAATTGTATCATCAAATCCAAGGGCTCTCGTGTTCTGGTGCGGGTTTTACTTGGTCTTGGGAGGAACCATTCACATACTAAGCTAAAATTAAAAAAGTTCAAATAATATGCAGCTTTTAAAGGATAAAAAAAAAGGATAAAACGGAACCAACCGATCTGGTGTAACTATTATTTAAGGGGACCAGGGGAATGGTGGTGGTGGGGGGGTTATATCAAGTAGGCCCCTCCCATCACAGATGTTGGACTACATTGACTAGAAGGTATGTGAGCTCATCTTCTCGTTGAGCAATGCTGGATCCGATCCCACATGTAGGCCGTGAGCAAGACGAGCAGAGTGAACCAGCCACCCCCATAGTGTGACCACACTGAAGGGAGAATAGAGGATTCCACTATAGGCTCGCTCAGTCGACCCCCCACAAGAGACGCGGGTTTTACTCAGGTCTGCCTTTTCATGAGCAAGCAGGTTCAACAGAGTTCATGGGATTAGCTGTTGGAGCGAGAGGCCTCCTGTGAAGTGCTTGTGACCGGAGCAGCATGTGTTCCGTACCAGGGTCAGTAAAGAACATTAGCAGTATCCATTACTCTGCTACGTTTACCACTGTACAGGAGGGGCGCGCCGACCCAGAACTGTAAATGAACGCAGCATTTAAAGCAGGGGTTCTGCCCCTTACACAACACTTGGACTGTTCCTGAGAGAGAGAGAGAGAAAGAGAGAGAGAGAGAGAGATGATCCTTCAGCTGGTCCACCGTTTAATAGAGTTTCCATTTCAACCTCCTGACAGCCTTCTTGAAAAGAAAGGACCTGTTAATCTTAAAATGTTCTTGGGGAAACTAAGAAATGTCACAACAAGAATTTGCTTAGCTTTAAATGTCGCCAAAACACACACAAGTTAACTGCAGGTTTGTACAGAATTTGCCTTAGGAATTTATCTCAACCTAATAAAACCTAACAACCTAATTTTTTTATAGTTTTTATAGTATTTATTTGTGTTTTTTAAGAATTCAAATCAGCTATTCAAATTTTGTGTTACACGAAAATGGACACAAAATGACAAAATGACAAAGAAAGCAGAAAATAAAACATAGAGTTGGGAAAAAAAAGAGATTAATTATCTAATATCTTGCCGTCCGCTCTTGGCAACGACGGGAGACGTGCTGTGTTATTTACTGGTCTACAGTGCTCCCGTGTGGTTGTTATTGGTAACTGCACCTTTTTGCTTTCAGCAAACAGGTGTTCTGTGATTGGAGGTTAACACGTGGGCTCTGCAGCTCCATGGAAGGGCATATCAACAAAAATGAATAATTGTACTGCAATGCATCGGGTTCAAGACGATCGCATTGATAATAGTAGAAGTTACAAGAATTAGGACAAACTTTATTTAAAATATATATACAGCAATGGTAATCGCTTTGAAGGTGGGTACCATACATGCAACAACGTTACAACTTGCACGGGCTTTAATTTACCGGAAGTATTATATTCAGTAGCCTATTTTTCAGCATATTGGCCAAAAGTAATGTCATTTAAAAAAAAGTTTACACGGTTTGAGTCAAAATATTCGTTCTTTAAACCAGCTGAGTGTGATCTTCCTGATTCTCAACGATTTCGTGTTCCAGGGAGCCTCGGGTAAGGGTAAGAATGGACCATCAATTGGAAAGTGCGTCTTTGGGATGTAACTTTGAATTGCGCGCGACTGTAGCCTATTTAATTTCACTCGACAGGGGTTTGCAGTGTGGGAGACTGCACTAACCGGACAAGATGCACCATGTCTTCAGACAAGGAAAGCTGCGAATGCGCCGGAGGTTATTATGGCGATGATTGCAGCAAAGGTGTTTATACTCGATTAATATATCTTGGTTTAGAATAAAACACCTCGTTTGAGTTTTGATTTGTTAAATGTTATTTTTTTTTTTTGTAGTTTGTTTATTTTAACGAACGTATTTTGAGTTCATTAGGAATTGTTACATTTCTTGTAGCCTACTAGAACCGTAGGCAACCGTGTCATTGCACTTGCATTTGCGTTTTCTTGTAATGTGTCTAACTTTTATAGAGGATGAAAACGATGTTATTTAATTCCGTTACTCTGGCTAAATCAGCAACTGACACAACATTTTTACTTGACACAGATGCTAACATAGTGGTCATGTGCGGTAAAGACTTCATAACGATCAGCGCCCCTGAGGACTTCTTCCACTACCACAACGTGCCGCTGGAGGCGTTGCACCTGCCCAACAAGTCCTGCCGTGCCCAGCGGGAGGTGTTGGACGGCGTGCCATCCTACGTGGTCCGAATTTCAAAAGACCAATACATCCTTTGTGGGGGAAAACAAGTGAAGGTAAAGAACCCCTAGTCTAGTGGGTTGTAGTGGCAGACCGCGACTCTTTAGTGGCAGACCTTTAGTGTTATCACAAGTAACACAAAAGTGTCCGTATGTACTCAGAACCAGTGCGCGATGTACAAATTAAATATATATATATATATATATATATATATATACATACACACCTACACCTTAGGTCACCACAAACACGCAGACCAACCTTGCCTCTAAATCTGACAAGCAACGCTCTCATCAAACAGACCAAGTAGTCCTACCACTGGCAGCCAACTCATTTCAGTCTAAAGTCAAAGGCCAAAATACAATGTGTTACATGGAAGTTGGACGTGCACACATTGTTTGAGCGTAATACGTGTGTAATAACATCATTATATATTATGCAGTAAAAAAAAAAGTAGTCTAAAGTGACTGTGTGTGCGTTCACACGTTGAATCACATTTGCCATTAGTACCTTAGACATCATGAAATGCATACTTGGGCTGCACGATATTGGAAAAAACTGACAATGAAATTTGCAAAACGATTGCATTTTAGGTCCAAAAGATGGCGATACCCACACATGTTGTGATCGTGAGCGACTACCCACTTAATATGCAAAACACTTCCTATAAAATGCCGACTAATGCCACATGAAAAATAGCAGCCAGCTAGAAGGCCTTCCAGGCGGGTCAAATAATTCGTTCATCGTGGAAAACTCAATCAGATTGGTTAAAAAAAAAAATACGATTCTGTCTCTAGGCCAGCAGAGCTGGCCCTGATGGCCCACCTCTGGTGGGTTGTTATTTATACGTTGACTGCTTTACACTTTCTATTCTCTTGTCCTGTAGAAGAACATTACAAGCATCTCGTATTCCCTGAGCCTTCTATCAGAGCCACAGCGCATAGGCAACATCGTACGAGACCTGGTGATAAAGATAGAGTACTCGTGTGTGTATCCGTACATTCAAACCATCAGCCTCCCGCACCCAGTTATCTCCCTGTCCAGGTAAGACGGGACATGCAGTAGGTCAAACATAATATTTATTACAATCAGGTAATATAGCAGATTCCTCTTATCCATAGTGACTCGCAGTGAGTACAGCAACAGTATTTAGGAGCAGGTAGGGGATAGACATTTTGCTCAGGGATGCTAACAGGTAGACCAACACTAGGACTCGAACTCATGAACTTCTGGGTGGTAATTGAAAATGTAGGGACTTTTTAAAACGGATAAACCTTTAGATGCGGTGGACGGTGTGTGCTCATTCTCAGACTAGCAGTAAAATTATCAATAATTCCGTTTAACCTTAATTGTTTTCTTAGAACTTTTTTTTTTTGGTGTGGGGGGGGGTCATGGTTCAAATCTTTGTTCCAAGCAGTATAGCGCTCACACACAGTGGGTTGGTATAAACCCTCCAGTGACCAGACATTCCTGCTGTCCTCTTGCTGTGCCAGTGAGATCATCCTGCGCGTCCATGAGCTGGACGCCAAGGTCCACATGACCCTGTACACTGACCAGACCTACACCAAGGCCTACAGCAGAGCCCCCACCATTCAGCTCACAGACAAGGTAGGTATCCAAGTCTGCAGTGCTAGACCACTTTAGTGAAAGATGAGCCATCTTTCTGAAGTTCTTGTTTTGCACTACATTTGGATGAAACATTATAAATGCCCGAAGGGAAATGTTGGCGTTGCGGCAGAGTACACGTACAAAGCAGGAAAACGTGTAGGCTATTTATGCACTGCTCAAATCAAATTAAGGGAACACAGAAATCACACATTGGGTCTCGGATGAGCGAAATATATTAAAGATCAAAATCATTCCTGTACATTGTGTAATTCGTTGAACAAAATGACATAACAACGGTCAATGGGAACCAAAATCACCAACCGATTTGAGGACTGGATTCAAACTCACACCGAATATCAAAGTAAACAATTGAAATCACAGGCTGTTCCCACTTGTGTTAATTCATCACGGCAACTCATAGCGTGACTCAGTAGTGTGTATGGCCCCCATGTGCCTGTATGCACTCCCGACAACGTCTGGGCATGCTCCTGATGAGACGGCGGTTGGTGTCCAGGGGGATCTCCTCCCAGACCTGGATCAGGGCATCAGCGAGCTCCTAGACAGTCTACTTGGTGGCGTTGGATGCGCTGATGCATAACATCCCAGAGGTTGTCAATTGAACCCACCAAGGATATGCCTCCCTAGACAATGCAATGCCTCCTTGCAATGTAAGATGTTTAGAAAGAAAAAATGTTCGTTTAAAATGTATTAATTTATTATTAGACCGTCACTGACTGGGTTGTCTTGCTGTTGCCTCTCTCTCCACTGTACTTGTTGTCACTTTCATTTGCACCAAAACAGGTGACATTGATTCACAATCGCTTATGCTTCCTAACTGGACAGATTGACATCCCTGAAGTTTAATCGGCATGGTGTTATATGGTGATGATTATGTATTCCCTTTTTTGAGCAGTGTATATTTTCTTTAGATTCTCACATTGCTGACTTTGTTTTTAAACACATCCCTCAGTGTTTTATGACGTATCTATGCATCCACACAATGCCTCCCCTGCTTCCCTGTAAAATAGTAATTAATATTAGTTAATGTTGCATATCCTGAACCTCTGCCTGTATGTGGCCGGCCGGTGCCACAGCCAGACCCTGGTGTCGGATCTGCCACAGTGCCTCTATGGTGTCGTGCTGTGGTCCCTTCCTGAAGCTCTGGTCCTCGCAGGTGTACGTGGAGGTGACGGTCACAGAGCCTGAGGATCTCTTCCTGATTCAGGTCAACGAGTGTTGGGCGACCCAGACCCCCCAGCCCAGCTCTGATGCGGTGTCCGCCCACACGCTGGTTCTGAGCGGGTCAGTTGTGACGCACGGCACGGCACTCGTAACCCCTTGTTCTGTGAGGACCTGGGAGCTGCTGATTACAACCCGTGTAGCATTCATGCAGCACAGCTAGAATATACCGACTCTCAGTTGGCCTTCAGTGCGAGACCCATCGGTTTTGAATGTTTACCATCAGGTAATGGGATGGGATTTTACATAAAAAGTTTGTCTGGTATTCCCCTGGTGGCTGGGAGCACATGCCCCTCCCACATCTGAGTGCTGAGCAGCTCGCATTCCTCTCTACTCCTCCCCCCTACAGAGCTTATACGCTTTACCTCCCCCTCCTCATGGCAACGTAAGATTTCTGGGGATACCTTAACACAAGTAGGAGTGTACTTATTTAATCTGACTATGCAAAGCTCACTATTGAGGAGCAGGTACTGTAGGGGTTAGACATCTTGCTACAGGATGCTGACAGGTAGACCGGGCTTGCTGGGGATCAAACCCATGACCTTTGATTGGGAGTCGACCACCCTAACGACTAGACTGTCCTGCATAGGTAATGGCTCAGATGAGTTATTGTAGGAATATTGTGTTTATATAAAAAATAAAATAAAAACTCGCTCACTGTCTCACTTTACCTCTGTTCTGTGCTCCGCCCCTCCCCTCAGGTGTGTGAGCGACGACACGGTAACATTTCTGAGCCAGACAACGCCCCAGACGGGCCGCTCTGGCGCCAACGGTGCCGCCTCCACAGTGCGCTACAGCTTTGACATGTTCCACTTTGTGCAGGGCCCTCAGGACTTGTACCTGCACTGCAGCGTGCTGCTGTGTGAGCCCAGCGACGCCTCGCTCTGTGCACCGGTACGGGTGCCTTGGAGGGACACTCTTTGTTATAGCGGGTTTCTGCTACGGGAAAACTAAATGGGAGTTTGATGTTACAATCCAAAGGGGCGTGTCTTAAATTATGTGTGTGTGTGTGCGCTTTGTATATTTATGTTCCTATGACCAAATGTGTATACAGTACGGTACATTACAAGTTATCTGTGTATGAGGCCCCTATTTGTTTGTTTACCTGTAGAACTGTAAGTCAGTCACCAAGCGAGAGGCGATCAGAACAGAGGATGTTCAAGGCCTGCTGTCATACGGGCCAATCAGGATCGAGGTACCGGACATGCTTCCGATGAGTAAGGACCCGTCACATTACACTTGTACTGCCCTTGTCTGCGACTTGCTGCGGTTCTGGAATCGTGTGATCCAGCCAACCTCCCCGTCTGTCTGTTCCAGGTACGCTGCTAACGGTGGCTCTACCTGTGGCAGCGATCTGGATAGTCGGGTTCTTCATCATCCTCCTCATCAGCGTTGCTAAGGCCAGCAACAGGAGGCGAGCGACAACATAGAGCGCCAATCACAGATGTAGCTTTGTTAATAAAGCCCTTACAACTGCACTTTTTTCTGATTCTGTTCACACAAAACACTGCTTTCTAAAGCAGACACTGACACACGGTGAAAGTAGCTTTAGTGTAGCGTTGGGAGTGGAAATCTATTGCAATGACTAGAGAAAATGCACTGGAAACAATCACAACAGAGGTCTATCGACACAATGAAGGTAACATAAGGGGGCAGGATAGTCTAGTGGTCTCGGTATTGGACTCTCAGCCAGAAGGTGCTTGGTAGTGTTGCTGTGTCCAGAGTAAATCTTTGGTCCTACTGGTGATCCTAATAAACCATTAACGTCGATGACGATCCTTGATTTTTATTTTTAAATAAAAAAGGGTGCTGCGCTTTCATTCAGTTTCCCCATCTGACCACCAGAGGGCATAATATGCCGTCTATTCCTCTGAAGTGGGTCTGGTTTTGAGTTGGAGTTGAAACGGGAATGCTTCGTTTCATGGGAAGTCTTTTGTTGATCAGGCAGCATCTGTGTCCACACTACCTAAAAAAATAAAAGGGTCTACAGGTGGAACCTTCTCAAAAGGACGCGTTTTAGAAGTATTTCCATCTGGACTTTTTCAATTTGAACTTTATAATCGCCGTATTTATCAGCTGCTGAATTTACGACACTTCACTCGGGTTCTGGAGTCCGGACTAGAATCAGAACTAGGACGGCGGTTGTTGCAGATATTCCCTTCCTTCTGTTCCGAGTCCGATCATGCTGATCGGCCATTGTGGACTTCGGGACGGGATAAGGATTTTCCCATAAGCCTGGTAACTATTGTCCCTGTTTGCTAGCATATCGGAGCAATAATGAAATTAACGCACATTTTTAAAAACTGTAGCCTATGCTATGTTGTGTAAGTATTTGGACCACACCTGACAAGGATCGGTTATTTGGACCAATATGTTCAACGTTATCTTAAAAACGCTTTAACACGACCCAGTCAGAAAGTTCCAGCCTGGTGGTTTAGTTGACACTTTGGAACAGAAATGTCAACGAAAGACTCCCATAAAGAAATGCACAGCTATTTTCTGTCCCATATCAAGTATAGAATATGGCTTCCCGTGTTATCTATTTGCACGGATTTTTGTTTTTGTTTTCCCATTTAATGTTTATTCCCACTCCTAGCTTCCTGGTTAAGTTCGCGTCGGATCGGTCACAGCCGAGATGATGGCACGTCTTCAGAGACGCGCATGGAAACAAACAGTCGTCTGCTTCGTCCTGCTCCTGAACGTGGTGGTGGTCGTGAGACTGGAGGAAGACGGCTTTAATGCCGAGGTGAGCCCCGTCAGTCACAGTCAAAGGCCTGTCCTTTTTATTAAAGCCCCTCGCCACGTTAATTGCCGTTAGATCCCGTTGCTGTTTCGTAGACCGCTTTGGTTCAGCAGTAGGGTAAAGTCTTTTGACCTTCCTTTACGCACCGAACCATAAACCGGTAGGTTTCACGAGAGAGACCACAAGGCTGTCAAAACGAGGTTAGGAAAAACCTCATTTTGTGGCGGTGGAAGCGTTGACGCGTGCACTCTCTCCCTCCCACTTTAACATGTTTATTTAGAAGTCAATCAAAGTTTTTGACTACTGTGCAAAAGTATTGGGCAGGTGTGAAAAAAATGTTGTAAACTTTACATTTTTTGTAAAGTAAGAATGCTTTCAAAATAGACCTGTTAATAGGTAATTTTTTATCAATTAACAAAATTCAAATTCAGTAAAAAAAGAAAAATCTAAATTTCTTGGTCTGACCACACTTTGCCTTCAAAACAGCATCAATTCTTCTAGGTGCACTTGCACAAAGTGAGGGATTTTGTAGGCATATATTCAGCTGTATGATTAATCATTTATACCAAACAGGTACTAATGATCACCAATTTAATCAATGTACATTGAAACACAATCATTAACAGAAATGGCTGTGGAGGAGTAAATATAGAATAAAAACGGTTAAGAAACTTAACCGTTGGCTAACCAAACTTGGCTAACAAAGTGAGGTTAGAGAAGGCAGTTTAATGTCAAGTCACACACCATGGCAAGACTGAGCACAGCAACTAGACAAGCATCAGCAAGGTCACTTTCAGGGCAGACAGACGTCTCCAGATGTGCTGTCCAAGCTCTCTTGAAGAAGCACAAAGAAACGGGCAACGTTGTGGACCGTCTGGCCAAAAAGCCATACCTCCGACGTGAAAATAAGGCCAAGCAGCTAAACTATGCATGAAATCACAAGAACTGGGGAGCATACAAATGGCAGCATGTTGCTCTGGACTGAAAATGTGAAATATTTGGCTTTAGCAGAAGGTTTGTTCACCAAAGGGCTGGAGAGCGGTACACAAGGATGAGCGTCTGCAGGCAAGAGTGAAGCATGGTGGAGGTTCCTTGCAAGTTTGGGGCTACATTTCCGCAAACGGATATGGGGATTTGGTCAGAATTTATTGGTCTCTTGAATGCCTGAAAGTACAGAGGCAGATATTTATCCATCATGCAATGCCATCAGGAAGGCATACCCTTGGCCCAAGTTCATTCTGCAGCATGACGATGACCCCAAAACGTTATTAAGAACCATCTTCAGCATGAGGAAGAACAAGGAGTCCTGGAAGTGATGATTATGGCCCTGATCTCAACATCATCGAGTCTGTCTGGGATTACATGACGAGAGAGAAGCAACCGAGGCTGCCTATATCAAACAGATGAACTGTGGTTAGTTGGTTAGTTCTCCAACATGTTTCCAACATGCTGTTTTGAAGGGTGGTCACACCAAATTTTGATTTAGATTTTGCTTCTGTCCACTCACTTTGCATTTTGTTCATTGATAAATATCTGTTTTTGAAAGCATTCTTACTTTGAAGCATTTTTTCCCACCTGCCTAAAACTTTTGCACAGTACTGTATATGCTTAACAGAAGTGAAGACAGCGTGAAGCTTCAAATGTAACTAAATTGTTGCCCTTTAGGGTTTTGGGGCTGTAACTGACTTTAATGCTTCCAGGGAATTGAGGTATGAGCCCAGCTGTTCGAGGAGCCTGAGATATTTTCTGGTTCCCTGCTGAGGGCCTGGTATCGGATTGATCCCACCCTGTACCTGTCTGTGGGGCAGGATAGTCTAGTGGTCTAGGTGTTGGACTCCCAGCCATAAGGTCGTGGGTTCGAGCCCCAGAGTCGGCTTACCTGTAAGCATCCTTGAGCAAGATGCCTAACCCCTACCTGCTCCATGTAATCGAACAATGTAATTGTAAGTCACTGTGGATAAAAGCGTCTGCTAAATGCTGTAACTGTAACTGTTTCTCAGGAGACCACCCCTGTCTGTCTAGAGACTCTAGCTGCAAGGACACACAGTGTGATACTGCTTACCAGTACAGCCTTCTGATTCCCCCCCCTCAGAACCCTGCATGTCTAGTGTGCAGCACACAATAGATTCTCCTTTAGACTCTTATGTGTTGTTCTGTGCTGTTCCTCTGAGCCTCTCTCCACCTAACCTCTCCCCTACTCTACTCCTGCCTCCTCCTGTTACCTCAGTAGTAGGAGGAGTTGGGAGTAGGGGTGGAAATATTAGGGGGCAGGTTGGTCTGGTGGTCTGGGTGTTCCACTCCCAGCTGGCAGGTCATGGGTTCGAGCCCCGGAGTGGACCTACCTAAACATCCTTGAGCAAGATGCCTAGCACCTACTCGTGATTGTACTCCCTGTAAGTTTCCCTACACCCCTTCCCCTCCCAGGTGTGGCTGCGTCGGTTCGGCTACCTGTCCCAGGCCAGCAGACAGATGTCCACCATGCAGAGCGCTCAGATGCTGTCCTCGGCCGTCAGTGACATGCAGCGCTTCTACGGGCTGGCCGTGACCGGCCAGCTGGATGCCGCCACACTCGGGTGAGAAGCTGCTGCTGCTGCTGCTGTTGCTGTTGTTGATTCTGGCTGCTTAGGTTCACGGTGGCATCAGATAGCAGTGGTGGGCCCACCTGAGACGATGGGCAGAACAGAATATTGAGTGCAGCCCCCCCTCCATTGTCACCCAAGGTTAACCGTTGATCACCTGTGGTCACCTGACGCAGGTGTGTCAAACATAGGGGGATGTTTTTCTGCTGCTATGTTACATAATCTCCATATCTCCCTATGATGGAAGGAGCTTCCTGCAGCAGTCAGGACAGCAGAGTCACTACCAATCTTCCACAAGAGACTTAAGACCCACCTCTTCAGAATCCACCTCGGTACCTCGGCCACTGACCTCATAATACTCCCATGAGGATTCTTTATCTATTCAGCTATTGACACATGTACTTATTATAAGTGTAAATGCTGTAAATGTATATATCCCTTTGGTGCCACTGATTGGGCTTTAGCCAATGAAGGCTACTTGCAACTTTCATTTACATTAGATTTACATCTTGTTGTATTGGAAGGAGATGTCTTACAACCCATGGTTGGTTGCAAGATGGTTGTGAATAATGAAAGTGTGTGTGTGTGTGTGTGTGTGTGTGTGTGTGTGTGTGTCGTGGCTAGCGCCATGCGACGCCCACGCTGTGGCGTGCCTGACAGAATAGCGGAGGAGCCCCCTGCTGGAGCTCGTAGGAAGCGCTACACTCTCACGGGACAGCAGTGGGACAGGGACCACCTCACCTACAGGTTCCCCATACACACACACCAGGAGAACTAGAGAGCCATGTTTATGTTCCCAAGCAGAGTGGCTCTACAGCCACCTAGTGGACAAGCCCTGTTAATACCTTTGCTCCAAGATCTGTTTTCTGTTGAGCAGCAAAATGTTGAAACGTTATTTTCTTTTTTGACATGAAGAGTCCACGCAGGTAAAAACACAAGCTCTCAGGTGAAGGAGAGTTGGTCATATGGACCATGGCGCAGGGCGGTACTAACTGGCACAGCAAGAGGACAGCAGGAATGTCTGGTCACTGGAGGGTTTATACCAACACACTGTGTGTATGGTAAAGTGCTATACTGCTTGGAACAAAGATTTGAACCATCCCCAAAAAAGTTCTAAGAAAACACTTGATAATTTTCATATTTGTGTTGCAGTTACTGCTAGTCTGAGACTGAGCACACACACTCCAGAGCATCTGAAGGTTTATGTTTTTAAAAAGTCACTTTAAATTTCCGATTACCACCCAGAAGATCATGAGTTCGAGTCCCAGTTGTTGGCCTACCGGTTAGCATCCTGTAGCAAGATGTCTAACCCCTACCTGCTCCTTAACACTGTAACTGTGCTCACTGTGAGTCAGCTAAATGACCTGACTGTAAGAATGCAGGGAACCTAGCATATTAAGACGTTACCACATATTCCACATTAACACATTCCCCTCACGGTGTCCCAGTATAATGGACCAGCAGGTGCCCTCCTCCCTGGGCGAGGAGCGGGCGTTCGACGCCATCCGCCGGGCGTTTGACGTGTGGAGGCTTGTCACGCCCCTCACCTTCGAGGAGATACCTGTGCACCAAAACGACAGCGGCCAGGGGCAGCTCGCAGATATCCTGCTGCTGTTTGCCTCAGGTTTCCACGGCGACATGTCGCTGTTCGACGGCGCGGGGGGGTCGCTGGCGCATGCCTTCTACCCGGGGCCCGGGGCCGGCGGGGACACGCACTTCGACGCAGACGAACCCTGGACCCTGAATAACGAGAACCCAGCAGGTCTGTTGGGTCTGTCTGTAGGTTGACTTATGCGTTTGTATTAATAGATCTGAATACCAGTCTGTTATTTACATTGTATATATGTAAGTAGGTGTATCAATAAAGCCTTGTGGCACACAATAACTGTCCACACGGTACAGTTCTGGGTTTATCGTGCTTCGCACGGTTTTATTCGTTTACACCGCCGGTAATCCAACCCGGCGCTGGCATATATCTCACACACAGGACTTAAACACTGCCTGTTGAACGTTCTGTATTCCCCGAGAGCTCCCGCGTGGTCGCTCTGTTCTTTTTGCTCAAGCGGAGCTTCCCCCAGCTGTGTTCGCTCCCTGCTTAAAAGAGAGACGGGTGATTAATAATTGCCCTCACCTGCCTCTCAGCCCCGTGAACCACACCTCCACACGTTCCCTCCCACACGCATCAGAGCTAAACCACGCCCCCACTCCCACAAGCCTTAAAGCAGAATATAATTGAATAACACCTGCTGACATCTGACTTGCATCTGAAATGCAGCGCAACAGGTGCAATAACACTGACAGGCTGAGTCAGGGAGATCAAATCAATCAAACGGTGTCTGGACACGCCCACAAAGTCCTGCCGAACCAGCAACGTGCGCTGCGTGTTCAGCCGGTGTCGTTGTGTCCCCTCTCTCAGGTGTGGACCTCTTCCTGGTAGCCGTGCACGAGCTGGGCCACGCCCTGGGCCTGGAGCACTCTGACAACCCCACCGCCGTCATGGCGCCCATCTACCAGTGGACACACACACACAACTACACGCTGCCCGAGGATGACGTCAAGGGGATACAGTACATCTATGGTGAGCCAGTGGTTCTGACGTTCAGACGTTCAAACCTTCTCTTTCCTCTGCAGGATCAGCTCTTAGAAGATTAGGCAGTTTGCTGTATTGAGGCTATTAGCAAAAATGTGTGGATTGTGAGAGAGAGAGAGAGAGGGAGGGAGAGAGAGAGAGAGAGAGAGACTTGTTCAACACAGCAATGGCAAGCCGGAAGCGGTGGTTAGACTTTTTAAAACTTGACGCAGAGAACTATGGGAATACAATAGTGCCAAAACTCCGTAAACTTGTTTTTTGAATGTTGTGGTAGCGCATTGAGGTTTGTGGTGGTAAGTGATGATTTGCAATTTCGCAAGCTTGATTCATGGCATGTAAAATTCACTATGCTTGTAACATTTATACCATTTGTATTTTATCACACATCATGATACAAGCTTGCAAAATTAAATTACACATTTGCGAATCGTCACTTGCGAGCACGAACCTCAATTTACAAGTAGGCATTCAAAACACAAGTTTACAGAGTTTTGGCACTATTGTAATCCCTCAGACAATGCTCGCTGCAATATTTGTGATGCGAAATGCAAGTTTGAACTTTTGTTATTACAGAGAGAGTGAAGTACCGAAAAAAGGTACCTAATTCCAGGTACCGGCACTGGTATCAGTTCAAGTGTTAACAGTACCCAACCCTAATAGGTGTTTCAGTACAGAGTAGTAATCAGCAGCACACTAACAAGAATAACTCGAGTTAGGCTCGCGGGGCCAGTAAAAAGTAAATAATTTGAAACTTCTAAACCAATCCAATGCCTGGTCAAGGTGGAGTTCAAAATGGGGGCGGCGATTCACATAGGAAGATGCAGTGGTGCTCATGAACACTGACAAAAGCTAGCTGTAAAACAGTGACATGGCCGAGGGTTTAATTTAATGTTCGTATAATCCATTTTGAAGCTACTATACGCGTATAGAAATGTACGTTATTTTTAACTCCATAAATCTATAGCGCCCGTTGCATGCGGTAGCTAGTTATTGTGTGCTAGTGTTCCACTTGAAGTTGACTGTGGGGTTGAGCCCCACTAGGGTGGGTTCTGTGGGGAGTGGCAACAAAATCAACAAGTCAACAGCAGCTTTTGACGCTCCGTTTAAGCCAAATTTTAAAACGTAATGTCCCCAAACATGTACTCTCATCAGCCAAAGTCACATCTGGCCCCGCTAGACTATAACTAGGGCTAAAACAACTGACTGCTGGGCAAATAATCCTTCACCAAGAGTCTGATACACTTACTTTTTTAATCAAGTATTTAATCTGGGATCGAATGGAGGTAAAATATAGTATTTGGTTTTCAGACTGATTAGATCACTCTCTCATGCACGCACCATGACTTGCGTACCATTGTGCTGCTCTCACACTTCATATGAATTGAATAATTGTGAATGAGACAAAATGACTTGTTTAAAACTGAAAAGCTGAGCTTCTTTCTCATTTACATGCACACAATATTCCTTCTGTTTACGTGGCTGGTGAAAAATGGCCATGTTTTCATTCTTAAATGTTCCATTCAGAATAAGGCCTTGTTGTTAACATGAGTTTAGATCTGCAATACTGTCAGTTTGTTAATAATAGTGGGATATGAGTGTGTTAACAAACTCATGTGGGAAAAGCAAACAGAGGAGCTGGTTTATCCCTCTCATTTACACCAAACATCATAGACTTTTCTGTGTTTTTGCTCTTCATTAGCACGTGTCTGGCCACTAAAATGTGTTTAAGAGGGAGTTTATGGAGCTGGTGTCCATTTGGATCATTCTACTGTTGCAGACAGGAGAAGTTTTGAAGAACAAACAGGGAACACGTGAAAGAGAGGCCAGGAGTAAACACTGAATAAACATTTAGCTTAGTAGTTCTTACACAACTAACTGATGTTAAAAAACTATGTCGTTTTCACCTTGGCTCCTTATTCAATATTATTATTATTATTGCATATTCAGTTAATGTATTCAGTGCAACATAATATTGCAGGTCTATAAGTTAAGGACTGTGTGTTTTTTTTTTTTCTGTGGTGATATCTGTGTCGAAGGTGATCTGACTCTCATAGAAACCTTTCCAAGATTCCTTTCTTAAGCAAAACAAGACATTTTGAGTCCTTGGGGCTCACAGCAACTCTCTCGAATTTAACTCTTCTTCTTTGCCGGAAGGTAGAGTAGCTCTGTCTTTTTAAGGTTGAGCTTCAGGTGATGTGAAGACATCTAAGCACAGATGTCCGAGAGACATTCAAGGATTTTAGTTGAGATGCGTGTCAAATGGAGGGAAGGAGAGGTAGAGTTGGGTGTCGTCAGTTTAGCAGTGATGGGAGAATCCACGTGAAGAGATTATAGAGCTAGTGTACAGTGAGAAAAGTAAGGGTCCCAACACCAATCCTTGTGGAACCCCATTTTTGAGTGGGAAAGTCAGATAACACTCGGTGTCATAGAAATAATCATGATCTTGTTACCAATACATAATTCTGATGCAATTAATCTATATCAACATATACTGTATGATGAGAACATGGTAGATATGAGGTAGATATCATCTGTTATCTTTGAACCATGGCCCACAAATGGCTATGAATAATTTCTTTAAAAAGAAATTATACATTTTATTCTTTTAAAAAAAAATTTAAGCAATGATACATAACAGGTTACACAATGCATTACTTACCCCTCCTTTTCAAAAAACTTTTTTAAAATTAAATTCCCCTCACCCACCTTCCCCCGAACACACCTTGGCAGCTGAAGTGTTCACAATACAATATTTTACAAGTACAAGTGTACATTTTCACAACCTTATGACATGTTGTACGTGTCATAAGGTTCAAACCACCAATTTACAATGCCTCAACCATCCTGTGAGGTAATCAATATTCGTGTCAAAGAAAGAAATAAACGTGTGAGGAAAAAGAGAAATAAAAGGAAAAAAACAAATCCCCAATTACAATCAAGTGCCCTCATCCAGTAGGTAGTTCCCTATGACTCTCAAAGTATGACAAGTAAGGTTCCCATTTTGGGTAGAATTTTTTTTCACAGACCCCCCCCCCCCTTTTTTTTTCTAGTTTTAGAAGAAACATAACATCCTCCTGCCATACAGCAGCAGATGGAGGACTGGTAGATTTCCAGACCAGTAAATTTCTCCTATGAGCCAAAAGCGATGTGAATGACATCGGTTTGTATTTAAACCCAAAGTTTAATCACTTATTTTATTAACATGAGACATAATACAACAAGATATAGCATAAAAATATCTGAATTTAATTAAACGAGCATGAACATGTAAAATATGAAGAATTTTAAAAAAAGTTGATTTAAATGAACCAATAGGACCCTCTGTCTCTCAGGCTCTCCCCTCAGCACCGAGGCCCCGCCCACCTCTGCTCCCAGCCCTGACGTGGAGCCCGACAGCCAATCACCTGCATCCGTCTCTCCTCCACTCGAGGAGGAAGACCCCACCTCCTCTTCCTTGCGTCCCCTTCCGACCGAGCCCACCGACGATGCTCCGACCTCTGACCCCTCCGTCCCTGCCCCTCCCCCCACCACCAGAACCGCTCCAGGCCCGGACCCCGTTACCGTGGGCACCGCCCCTCCTCCTCCACCTCCCCCACGTCCGGATCCTCACACCCCGCCCGACATCTGCAGCGGGGGCTTTGACACGGTCGCCATGCTGAGGGGAGAGATGTTCGTCTTTAAGGTGAGAAGCATGTCTCCTTGAGCATGCAGGTATCCAGGGGCAACACCCACTCGGCACAATCATTCCTCGTGTGCATGGTCAATTTAGCACGAGAGTGGGCATGAAGACGGGAGGAGCTGAGCAAATCAACTTTCTGCGGCGGCTCTTACCCATTGTAAATTGTAAAAAAAATATATTGTTGATCTGTGGCCCAAGTAGAGCCTATGCATGAGGAAACACTCGTCTATTTAGATTTTTGACGGCACCCGAATGAATTCTGACCAATCAGGGCCTCTTTTTCCTCTCGTGATTGGTCTGGCGAATCTACCTTACCTGTCAATCACATGAATGCGTGCAGACAGCTACAACAGGTTTGTTAATAGTGCCAATAGAGGAAGGGAGCAGAGAAGGAGGGGTTGGGTTTTTGGGTTGTTGATATTCAAAATTTCTTTTTCTTTTTTAGCTATAGCTCTCGTTACAAATTGCAAATCATACCTACAGCAGCTTTAATAACATCACGTTTATACGTGATCACAACAGAGCACATTTAATCGTGATCACAACAGATCACATTTAAACATGATCTGTTATTAAAGCTGCTATAGGTAGGATTTGTAATGATAAAAAAAAATTTACAGGCACAATTAGACATTGATAAATCTGTGAATCATACCATCCATTTTGTTTTCTCTGGTCTGCGCAGGGCCGCTGGTTCTGGCGCGTGCGGCGGAACCGGGTTCTGGATAATTACCCTATGGCTACGTCTGTATTCTGGAACGGCCTACCCAGCGACATCGATGCCGCCTACGAACGCCATGACGGCAAATTTGTCTTTTTCAAAGGTCTGACCTAACAGCAAGCTAACATGCAGGGTTAACACCATACATGCAGTGCTAACGAAGAGCTACCATGTAGAGCTAAAAGAGATAACATGCAGAGCTAACACCATATCTACAGGGCTAACAAGAGCTAACAGAGAGCTAAATTGCATGGCGGACAACAGTGTTTGGTTGATGATAAGAAACTTTTGATTAATGGTGAAAATTTACGTATTGCATATAAATTTTTTGCCAACATGTAATTTATAATATGGTATTGGGTTATAACGGTTAGTTGCTGTCCACAGTGTGACCTAGATTAGTTAGATAAGGTATTCATTTGCAACCCTGATAACAAAGTCAGGTAAAGCAATATTTTAGTTATTTCAGGGAATATACTGGTGCAGCAACCAAGCTCTGATAATACAAATACAACACATCTTTGTAGCGTCCATGTTGTTTCCACATTCCGACTTAAAAGCACATGAACACACCGAAGTCGGAAGAATGAATGACAACTCTGGAAATCATCCGAGGAGTACGTGAATGCAGCATATAGCCACACCTGTAGAGCTAACACAGAGCTGAGGGCTAGCAAATGTTGTTTTGGTTTTAAAACTTTGACAGCACATTCCTCTCCCAAACCTGACGGCCCAATAGCTTGCACAATTCTCTACCCCCCCCC
>JAODLI010016905.1:0-23323 GCA_027575585.1 Percopsis omiscomaycus
TTTGGCTTGATGCCCTGTACGTTTGTCTTTTGTTTCATTAAAACCACGCTTGAAGCGTTATACTCGCCCTTTCGTCCGTGTGTGTTCCTCTGGCTCGCGTTTACTCTCGCCCACAGACGTTACAAACCCATTAGAGATAGAGACCAGACAGAAATATAGGCAGGCTGTCATTAAGTAAATGATAAAAAAAATTATTAAAGTGAGACAGCAAGGAAATAAAATTGTATATCTAACTCTTTTTAAGGCACTGTACTGAAAAAAATTGCTCAACGGTGTTGTTCCTGCTAGAACTCAGCCTTTATAACAGTAATGGAAAGTCGTGGATAAGGCATCAAAGCCTCCCTAATGGATATTGCAAAGCTACTGTTTGGGCCACCTGAAGAGGGAGCAAGATAACAAAAGAGAATGCTACTGATTTGGGAAGGATCTTCTTGGCAGTGTTTTCTATTTTGAGTGTTTTAAGGAGGGAAAATATGTGTTTCATGTTTTAAAACACAGTATAAACACAAATGTGTGCCTCTATGCACGTACGTATGTGCGCACAAACACACACACACACAAGCTTCTTTTCTGGGCCCCACGAACCACATCAGATGATTCAGAGCCCCAATGTGACTTTGAGAGCCATGTGGTGAGAACTGGAACGTTGGGATTCGCTAAAAGGAATTATCTATCTAAACAGTAACATGCCTGAAACATTTTTAATTTCTTCTCAATTAGGTCCTTATGCTTTTGCAAAGCTCTAGGCAACGGAGCAGAAGTGAAAGCATTGCAACTCTGCTTTCCAAACTTTTTTAGACACATGGCCCTCAAAAGAAGTGAATTCAAGTGGGCATGGAGCTATGGGCCGCCTAATTAATAGCATGAATTCCTAAATACCCATAAACAAAGAAATGGGTTGCAAATTCTAAATGAAACATAAAGTACATTAATATTTATTATCAACAAGATTATTTCCAATGATTAAAATCATCTCATGAAAAAGCATCACATGCCTATAGGTTCAATAGAGATGGAGATTCTTTCTTTCTTTCTCCTTCACAACTGGCCAGATGACGGTTGCAGCGGCTAACCCAGCAGCAAGCGCCCAGCAGAGGCTTGAAGGAGGAAAATAGTTGTCAGCGGTGGAAAGAGAAGGAGGCAGAAGCGGTTAGACACAAAGAGGCCTTTCTGCCAACGAGAACTGCCTCACGTCACGACACAAGCAGGAAACCGCTGCCTTCTCTCCGGCACCATGCATGGCACCCAGACGGAGAGAGAGAGAGAGAAAGACAAAGTGAGAGAGGGGGAGGTGGGGAAAAAAAGAGAGAGAAAGAGGGATGGAAAGAGGTTTGGAAGCACACTTCTTAATGAAAGCCAACCTGCTGTTTCTGATCTAAAAATAAATGGAGCAAAAAGACTCAAATAGAATGACATTGTGTATACATATACTGTATAAATACATTGTGTGTGTGAGTGTCTAGAGATATACTCAGTGCTTTGTGTTACTATTAACAGGAGGGGGTTTGTTTTCAGATGAAGATTAATCCCCTAACCCACACTACACTCAAGTGTAGTAGGGTTGCACATGTAGGGGTAATGTCAATGTCACTACATGCTCTCTCCGTATGCACAGACCCCTCCCAGTACGGACAATTAAATGCTAGACAAAGTGCAGGCAATTATCTGGTGAACTGAAACTTCTGCCCCGCATACGTTCTCCAGTGTTATTCTAGGAGGTGTACAACCAATGAGGTCACACTGATAATTGCAGAAAATAGTCCTGCCTGTCCCCAGAAACAGTGTGGGATTAGGTTTCAGATACGGTTGTTTAAACCAGTGGTTGTGTACATTGCCACATAAGAGATGTTTTTGGTGTCCTGGTGCAAATGTTATCAGTGCAAATTATTGGATAAATATGGGGGAGTTTCTGGCTCTGAGCAAGGCTACGCTAGGCTACACAAGTGAATGTGGCTAAGACATCAAGATTCCTTGAAATAAGCTAGTCATAAATCAAGGTTTTATATAAAGGCTAACACAATTGTAAGCCTTAATACAAGATAATAAGACAACATAGATATTGTGTATAGCAAACAATTCTCATGTTGTTACTGCTGCATGCTTGTCTAAAGATTAAAATGAGAATGGCTTTATTCACAATAATTAATAAGCATGATTTTTATTTTGTGCCAACTGCAAGATGACTTTATGAAATAATGATCAATAAATACTATGCTTCATATTTGAGTCATTATTTATATTTTTATGTTTGTCCAGCTTAAAATGTATTTTCGTGGAAAATCTGCTCTAAAATTAAATGAATTTCCCGGCCACCTGTATTGGTGATTTCTGCTGGTACTAATGATCGTATTGGTCAAACATTACAAATCACATTACTTTATGTCGTGTGGGCTGGCTAAAAATAGCACACACACAGTGAACAGCACTGCCATGCTAGTCCCAAATGGGAGAAAAATTATGTTGGCTAGCTAGCTTCAACAGATGTCCAAACAGAGTACACACATACATCCCCAAAATAGTCAGAATAACTAGGCATATATATAATATATAATGAATTTTCTACTGAATGTAAAGCAAGAAATTCTACTAATTCTACTAATTAGACAGTTGCTTTGGTTGATTCTGATGTTGATGTTTTTTAATAATGGCTTAGTCTGTCTATTGTGTTTGGCAATAGTTTTTCACAGGACATATCTATTTAGAGTAGCCTATAATAGATGAACATAGACACATAAATAATAATATTATCTCTTTATTCTGTCTGTTTCTTGTCTTTTTCAGTGTGTCAAAATGTGTCAAAAAGAAAAAATGAATTGAATATTATCATGAATTGAATATTATTTTTGTTTTCTGTAAAATTGTCAAATCCAGCCCTCATGTACATCATACTGGTCAGAATAAGACAAAAACCTACAAAATTTGTCAAACAGTGAAACCTTGGGTGGCAGAGGCCTTCAAATTATAAAAAACGTTTGACTACGAATAGAAGTGAAATTATAGTGTGGCCGAAAAGCAAAATCGAAACTATTATGGTTAAAATAAGTCTCTACACCATAAGACAAAATAATTAAATGAAAGGTAGGCTAATAAATGGTGCATCTTATCAGCGACATGGGCATCTTGCTCACTTAATAATATCAATTTGTTTTGTAAGCCCTCCCTCCCGAAATCAGAACTACCGTAGCTGCTTAGCTTCCAACAAAGTCTTCTACCTGCCAGTGTAGCCTACCTGCCAGCTATAGTTGAGTGGACTTTTTCAAATGTTTGGAATATAGGCTACTGTATTAAACATGTAAAATACATGAACACATGACAATGTTATTTTTGAAAAGAAGATTTATCATGGTTTTTGAAGGCTTCATTTGATGTCTGTTGAACTGCAATATAAGGCCAGAAGTGTCCGTTAAGTTCCAGGTTTCTCAGGGCTAAAAGATATATATATATCACTATATATCTAATATCACTACACACGGTTCCGGTGATGAGAAATTACTTTTTTGTGGAAGTATGCAAGTGTCTGCCTGCCGATGCCGTAGTAGCGTGCGTACACACATGCATGTGTGTGTTGTAAAGTTGTGTGTGCCAAGGCACCTGGAGCAGGGCAGGTACGTATTAGTGTCGGTGCCAAAAGACACTTAAAGTGTAGTCGCTCTGTCTCGCTCAAACACGCCTGTCTGGGCACAGATGTGTGTGTGCATATCGAGCACAAGCGAAGATTTCTGTGTGTGTGTGTGTGTGTGTGTATGTACCCTAACCACAACACAGTCCTGAACACATTCCCATTAACTAAAAAATAGGCATCAATATTCAAATATTACAATAAATAGTAAAACAAAAATATGCAGGGTTTCATTATTTGTGATAAATAAAACTCCCATATTTGGTTGGTCTATAGTGTGAAACTGTAACACATACCTCTAAGCCCACCTTCCTTCTCGTTGCGTGTGTACTGAATGTGTACGTGTTTGCTAGCTTGTGTGCTTATGTATTAATAACATATTTGGTATGGTGCTTGTGCGTTTCAGTCACTGTGTGCGTGTGTGTGTGTGTTCTGTTTTCACCACTGTTTTGTTTCTCCGTGATAATTGTCTCCTTTTCAACAGATGTCATGAGTTTGATACAGAGTTACCGTAAAACTTCAATATTTGCGTCAATCACTGAACTGACCCTGCCTATATTTGGGTCAGGCATCGATATGGAACAGGCTTTTAATAATTAGTTAATTGATTTCGCCCCAAACTCTTGCTCAGCAAAGATGGGAAATACAATCAAATTGATTATTTAAACCAGTATGAATATTACTTTATTTATTTTATTACTTTATTACTTTAAATTAGAACAATATTCACAACTTGGATTCATTTTTTTGAAAACTATTTTTGATTATTTTGATTGGTGGCTAAAGGAATATAAAGGAATATAAATAATCGAGGAATCGACACATATTCAGACTTTATGACCGTTTCAAAGGTAGGGAGTCACCACTTCTTTTCATCTCTCCTGTTTACCATGCTGATACATCTGAATTAATTATACTTTGGTGCTCATGCTTTTTCATAAAATGATGGAATTGTGGAGAATCTAACCGATCTAACGATGTGTAACATGTTCACATTGACAAAAGTTTCAATATGTATATTTGTATGTGCGATCTAAGCAGCTTAGAACTATCTCTATACATCCAAATATGTCTAATTGAGATAGCATTTATTTGTCAAAACGTGTAGCCACACCCAGCCAGTAAAAGGGAAAGGTGTCTAGACTAAGCTTTTATTTTAAGTTTTATGGTATTTAATATGACACAATGTACTGATCCTGTTGTACCCTCTAGAATATAATCCGGTTGTGTAGGCTTTCACACCATTTGCCACTAAGCACAAGATCAAAATGACTTCCTTTCAGAAGGGTAAGCCATTAGAAAGGGAGGAGGGCATATTTTAGAATTGTATAGAGGATACAATGGTAACACAGTTAATTGTGATATGATCCCCAATATAGGGGGATTTTTATTTTGCATTTTCTTTATTTAACTTTTGCATTTTTCACTTGGTCTTTCTTGTTTTATTATTTAGTTGATGATTATTGCCATTTTTACCAACCATAATAAGTATGATAATACTGTACGCTCATGGCACTGTGTATGGTAGGCCTATTTGTAGGTGCAGGCCTATAATATATACTGTATTGTATATGTATATAAAACAAAAAATATACATTTTGAAAACCTATATGATATAAATACAGTAATATTCCACAGTGGCTTTATCCTAATTTAATAATCAATTGTTATTATTGACACAATAATGATAGTAGCAAACCCAAGCCCTGTCTAGACATTGTCAAAACATATAGTAGCTGAAACACAGCAAGAGATGATGTTCAGCAGGAAATGAAGTAATTCAATATGGGGTTGTGTTCTATAAGTCGCTGTGACAGCGTGTCTTGAGGTCTGGCTTTTATTCAATTACGCCACGTCATTTTAATTTGAACGCTACAAATGGTGGCCCAGAGGTCTGACTCCAGAGCTCCCACAGCTGTCCTTTGTGCGGTGCAGCACGGCGTATTGATTTTACGCTTTGTGTTTTATTATGGCGGATCTACTGTATGTAGTGTGTAGAGCAACGGGGCGGGGGGGGCGGTGACTGTGGACTTTTCTTTTTCACAACCAATGCATGTCCCGTAACTGAGTTATCTGAACAATTCAATTACGGATCTGTGTGTTATGGACAGTGGCCAACCTCACTGATGCGTAATGGACGCCGGTTAGCATCAGTATTTTTATGATTTTTATGAATTTGGATGAAATACTGAATAGTGAAAATAGAAAAAATAAAATAGTAAGTCATACTATAGAGTAAGATGCGATGTCTTAAACACACACAATTGCAAAACAAACACATTAACACAAACTGTAGGCAGAGACGATCACGCAAACCCAAATACAGTACACACACATGCATTAATATCCAGACACACAGACAGGCAGCCACGCACCGTATATGTCGTAATGAGGCCATTACACAGCCGTAAAACAGGCCTCTGTCAGGTTCTCACCTGGCTGGTATATGAGAAGAATAATAAATCTAACCAGACAGCAGCTACGCTAAGCACCGCCCTGCCCTGACAAAACCTCTCACTCACATTATGTTGAACTGAACCAGTTTAGCGTTGTATGTGTGTGTGAGTGAGAGAGAGAGAGAAAGAGAGAGAGAGTGTCTAACTATATTCTGTGTTGTTCACATGCATTTAGTCAGTCGACATTCCACAGCGACTGACTTTTCTCATCTGGAGTTTCAAAGTCAGGCCAGCGTTCATTACGCAGGCAGAATACTTCATAGCATATCTTCAGCCTTAGATCTTCTTTACGATAATGGAGCTTATGGTCTTGTCATGAATCACCAACACTAATATAGTCAAGTCAAAAGGTTTGCAAATATATCTCAGAGGAACGATGAGGGGAAAAGTGCCAGAGAGATGAAACAATACAAACAAATAAAAAGTTGCAGAAAGCTTCAACAGAAGGCTCAGCTTGTGCCTGTGACAACAGGCACAACTAGTAAACATATAAACAGGTCTTTATTGTTTTCAAAGTTCCAGTTATCTAAACATAAACCAACCGACCAAATACAGTGAAAACACCTGTGCACCAGCACAGGTGATGTGCAGCCCGGTAAATAAGGAAATAAAGTGAATCCAGCCTTTAGAAAATAGTTTTAGTGCTTCATCTTTTGGATGAAGACATTGAATCTCTTTACTAGAGATGAATGATTTCCTAAAATAAAATTTTAAAAGTCATACATGATTTCAAATCATATTAAGCCATTTATACTTTACTTTTATACAACTATTTTTAAAGCTACAATCTCAAAACTTTTAATTAAAAAAAAAGTTTCTATTTAGTTCAGTCTACTGTCCATTCAGAATCAAAATCAGAATCAGAAAAAGCTATATTGCCAAGTAAGTTTTTTACAAATACAAGGAATTTGTTTTGGTGTTGTTGGTCATAAAAACCTTTCTATTTACAGTTCTTATAATACTGTGTCACGGTGCAACATTTGTGGTAAAATGACATCAATCAGTGTACAGGTAGTGTATGCTCCTTAATACTATATTTGTCGATGTCCAAAGTCGCTTTAGATAAAAATACCAAATTGTAACATACAACCACTACTAAAAATAGGTGTCACTTTGATACATACAGGTACATATTCAGATTTATACCTCAGGGGAGAAATCATATCTCCCCTGAGATATGAACAAAAAATGACAGCTTTATCATTACCTAAAAACTAATAATTATCATGTATGTTCCGGCTCAAAGAACCGCAAGAGAAACTCTAATAGGGGAGTGCAAAAGGCCTGTTGAATCAGAAGTAGCACTAGTCATTATCTCCATTTGATGATGATAGTTGTCGGGTGCCAAAGAGACTTTTGAAAGCATACACATAAACGCTTGTAAGGAACTGTAATGATAGTATTTTTTATAGATGCCATAGACGCTCACATTAATGACTTAATGAAAACCCCTGCAACCATAGCAACCACATGCCGACCCAGTGGCGAGGCACTTATCAGGAGTTTAGAACGTTGGACCTGAAAGTTCCCGAGGGCCCACAAGATGTTCTCGCTCTCTGAGCTTCTCTTTTTCCTCGTGGCTTTCTTTCTTGATATCCCTGCGTCATCAAGCCCTGCTTGTTGTTGTCATGCCCTCCGGCTCGTTTGCTATCCACCTGCCTGCCCTGACCCACCTCTCTCTGACTGCCTTACCCTCTAGCCAAGATTCCCAAACCAACAATATCTAATAAACTGCTGTGGAAACACTTTGAAAATATCATTGTTACTCTGTCTTGGCCTCTCTTAATTTGTCTTCTTTCCCCTCACTGCTTCCCCCTATTCTGTCTTTGTATCCCCACCTCCCCCAATTAGACACAAAGAGCGGCCATCAGAATTAATCCCCATCCTTGCCTTCCCTAAAACATAAGGCATGATCCATGATATTATTTGTTTGTGCTCTTCCTGTGTGAGTCATTGCAGCATTGTGGCACTCTCAACAAGTGGCTCATTTACCCACCATTGTAACAGCCATTCAGCGTAATATACAGTATGTCCTGTTTCAAATGGATGTCTGGTTAAAAACCATGTAAATAGGATTTAATGTAATCTCCTCCTTTCACTGATGCAATGAAAAAGCTGAGGGATTTACTTTTTAGGACGGCCCCATCATTACTGCTTTCAAATCCTAGCTTTTCAAATCTGTAAACCTGAATAAATAAGTTTTTTGTGGAAACAAATTATCTCATTAAAATGCAAGTAGCGAACTTAATAATCGTGTGTTTATAACACAATTTCAAAAAATGTGTTAAGTTCTATTAATTCAATTCTCAATACAAGAGAAACAGCAGCGAAAATCCAAACCTTTAACCTTTATTCAAGTGCTTGCTGTAATGGCTGTGGTTGAATAATGTTCCGCAAATCAAGTATATTTATCAATATTTAAAGTATGGTTTGGTTAGAAGTCAGGAAGGTGAAATGCGAGCATTTTCTCTCACACTTTCTCACACAACAACAAACAAAATTTGCCATACACATGATTTTGCATAACCTCACATTGAACCGCGCCATTTGCTTTTAGAGTAACACGCAGCACAGTCTCGTTTTTTCTCAAGAAGCTTGGCATTCCTATTTACCTTCAAGGCGAGGCACACAGGCTTAGGAGAAGTGCATCTCCGCTGGAAGGAGAATCTCCCAGCAGAGGTAGGTTGTGACTCATTGACCTTGTGCAGGAACATAACTTGTAGCTGAGTCATCAGCGGACTACACCCTTCCACACACCCACAAGTCACCAGACAAGTTCTCACACACACACACACATTATTTTATTTTTTTCACACACTCACCTGGTTACAACATTTTACCCAATAACAAACAATTTTAGAGATTAGGTTTCTCAATTTTTTTGTTATTTGCTTCTTTTATACCACTTTTGGTTGCGCTGAACCTTCCTTTCTTCCCTTGCTGACGGGGGAAGGTAAAAGGGGAAGATGGGATCAACATGTTCATACTTACATGCTGTATGTCGCACTATATGGGTGATTTAGGACACTGGTTTAGTTAAATCTAAATAGGAGCCCATGTTAGATCAACAGACAACAAAGAATTTGCATTCAAGTTTCCTTGTATGCAACTCATGCTTGTGGAACAACTGACGACTCTTTATGATTGGTTCTTTTTGCGAATACATTCAGTAATTTGCTGACAGCAAATAGGCTATATGCATGGTACAGTAGCTCTGCCCACCTTCGACCTGAGAGTCTGATCGGCCACAATAACGGCAGGTACACGCATGTCCATGAAACACAAATGTAAATTAAGGCCCCTCTCCCTGAACATACAATTACAATATGCTATTATCCAAAGCGACTTACAATTACATGCTGCTATTACATGGAGCAGATAGGGGTTAGGCATTTTGTTCAAGGATGCTTACAGGTCTGGGGCTTGAATCCACAACCTCCCGGCTGGGAGTCCACTAGACCACTAGAGTATCCTGCCCAACACATTGAAAGACTTGCAGTAAATGGCACAATCTTAGTAACACATTCATTGGCCGTACTACACATATAGCAAGTGTTGCGTTAACAAAACAAAAACAGCAAATGAGAGCAAAATATTTTGTTGTGTGTAAATATGTAGTTGCACATATAAACTTGGATAAGCATAATTTAACATACACTTAGAAACTCAGAGAACACTGTATTTTGCTTGTCTGTTTGTACGTATTTTTCATATTTTATTGTCCTGAAGAAAGTTTACTTCTGCTATATAAACTTGACTTGACTAGGGATATCATTTATATTTTGGATAAAAGATTTTGTATCTTCCATAAAGAATTCCCCTAGAGATAATTACAGTAAAGTGCATTCTTATCTTCTTTTTTTTTTACTGAGGATGCTTGCTGTCTTAATACAGTTCAGTATCATTGTACTCATTGTTCTACAATGAGTATTCTTCCGTTTGTCCTCTCTCAACAGGTATCCTTCCTGTCCATTACAACAGCAGCCCCATTTGAACTGTTCTTTCCACTGTCAGGAAAATTGTCTGACATGTCTGCAGGCGGTATACACACCGTTTACAATTTTAAAAGACCATCCTCCCCCCTAGCAAGTCCATTAAAAATACATTTGAATCTATTTCACAACAACAAACAAATATCCAATTATTAATAGTAAATACACACATTTTAATCTTGGCAGCACATGACCTAACAAAAGCAATAGGTTAGCATACAAAGGCTTTATTCTGATGAATAAGCCATCATGTCATGTTATTTACAATATGACTGATTTATGACATGGGTGGGAGATTTCCCCTGATGCTTTGAACAGGAGCATTCAGCAGGGCAGGTCCTTCTATAAACTGCCTACTTCCCTTAGGGGCATGGACCCATCCCACTGGAACAGACTCAGCACCCTTACAAAGTTATCTATCAAGGCACAGGGCGACACAGGCATTCACCTACACATGGAATAGACACAGAATATACAGAAGCACTAGGAATATGCACATGAAAGAACTTCTAGAAAGGCTGTGTGTGTGTGCACGTGCACAGTCTCGCGATGTTGTCACAACGCCACTCTGAACCAGACTTTCCACACGGTCGACAGGCGGTTCCAGTAACTGGGTGGGCATTGCGCTCTCTTTTCCACAGAGGAGGAGAAGTGAAGAGAGGCCATCAAGTTATGCGGAGAAGACATTTAGAATAAGTGGGCCTTGCTTTTTGATGCCCCAGTGATTGACAATAATAATAATAATCATTTGTCTCATGTCTCTAGTTTTTACTGACAATGGTGTTCAAGAAAATTAACATGGGCTTTAAAAGTGCATTCCGAGGTCTCTTGTAAAGGACCTTTTGCACATGTGGTGAGCAGTGAAGTTTAATGAAGCATTTGGAGCGCTGCAGCTACGCTGTAGCCAACGGGAGACGCGCTTCTAAATAAGAGTTGGCCCCGCTGAAAACTATTTATAAAATGAGCGCCAGTCTCTGGAAATGAAATATCTACTTTTGAAAGAGCATCTGAAGATTGAAAAATGTGCGGGTTTGGACATACGTGCAGAATATTAAACTTGACTTCAAGGAGTCACATGCCTGTGAATCGACAGCCTCGTGTAGCCCTGTTACTACTGCAGGACCCGGTCCCTTAATCCCACACAAGATGGCAGCCTCCTGAGCCCAATTTTTCCTCTGCTCCTCTCTCATTAACTACCAGTAGTTACTTACTGGCAAAATAAGACCTGAGCACTTATTTTTTTGATAAACAAGCCAGCCGCTTATGTCACCATTAGGCTTATAACTGCATGTCCAGTTCAGCATGCACACAGGTTGTTCACTGGATCTGATAATGAATGATAGAGGTCAGGGGCTTCGAAAACATTTTATTTCAGAGAAATTCGTTAAAAGATGGTGGTCTGTGCAAACCACAATCTGCAATGGTCACATGATATTCATCCACGGTCAGATTGTATTTAATTGTTGTTGTTTGTTATGCGGTGCGGGGGTGTGTGTAAATGTGAAAGCTACTGTAACGATGTGAAGTGACACACTTCAATGTTTTTCTCATCTGAAAGAAAACAACAGCAAAACAAAGGTTTGCTTTGTAGAACTCCAATTGAAGCGGTAACAATATATGTCCTTGTCAGAAGCAATGTTCCCACATAAAGCAAAGGTGGAACGACAGGGCTACAATTTGGGGCTGGGGGGTCTGCCACGTCTCTTATCTATTACCTGATAATGAGGCCTGACTACAGCGGAGCTCAACTGAGATCTGGCTTGCATTATAATGCCCCCTGCAACTCTACGAACCTGAGATAAAAACATTTAACATGAGTTATAAGGTGGCTGATTGCTTGGCCCACCCACTCTGTAAGAAATCAGCAATTATGCAAATTAAAGCCACTACCTGCAAGATTGTAGCATTAAACGATTATTATGAGCAACCTTGAAAAGACAGTTTTAGGTTGTACACTGTGGTATGTAGTAAAGGATGACAGTATCGCAGTTTCAGATCTACACTGCTTTTCCCTGCACACTTTTGCTTACCCGGTCGGATCACCCCTAAAAATGTAAAACACTGATGTTTCTGGTGATTAGCGATGCAAAACCAGTGGTTATGTTTGCTTTCATCGATCAGCTCTACTAAAATCACTTCAGTAATGGCATTTAGTTGTGATTTACTAACCAGTTTGATTTAGTTTCAACAAAAGATGTCACTACTTAGCAAAAAAAAAAATCTGAATTTGCCGTAGGGTCTTTAAGTAACAATGTATTGACCTCTATGTAAAACCATTAATTAATCTGAAAAGCATGAAGGTTAATGGAAACAGCCTACAAGTCGATACATTTTTTTTAAAAATTTGCATATTCTAAATCAATACGTATGCAATATGTCAATGGCATTCAGAGTTTAGAAGCATAGCGCATTACAATTATCGTTTGTTACCAAATAAGGGCCATAATAAAAATGTTGGGCCATGCAGTCATTGTGTTTCATTATAAAAAAAACTCATACATGACACATCAGGGACTAAATAAAATAACATTGCCGCCAGAGACAACCACGCCCGCCAGACGCATTGTTCCCCGAGTCTGTCAGCTAACTGGCAGGGGGATTTACCATAATAGAGTTTTCTACTGTGGCTGTGACGGACAGGCTCGCTGTGTGCTTCAGTAGCTCTCCAAGGTCTGCAAGGTGCTGTCATTGTAAATTAGAACATCTTAAGGTCTGAAAATAGCATGCGCAGACCTGAAATGAGGTGGTGCGCTCTCAGAGACAGCCTGGTTCCGGAGTGCCATACAGATCTTATTACGGGATCTCCACTCCTTCATGATGTTATCAGTACTGAAGATGGAGTCATTATAGAGAATGCTACACTGTTGAAGGAGACTCACATAGACTGGCTGAAAATTCTGAAAGGTGCCATGGGACATTATAGGCGCTGAAGCGAGGAGAGGTGGAAACCGCTATTGTAAGCCTAAGAGCCGGATCTATTTTTTTCCCTTTAACCTCAAACACAGAGTTGAAACTCTATATCCAATTTTCTTCTCCGCTATGCTGAGCCTCACCTCCTTCAGGGTGGACACACACTGATGATAAATTAAACCCCAGATGGCCAATTCCACTCACAATCGCAAATTTGGCCTCCTGGTTTTTTACTTACGGCTGCACCGCGGTTTAGAAAAAAAAATGGCCGAAACGCAACCTCAGCACGTAATTAGCCCCTGAAATCTTGTAGTGCACCCTTCCCTAACCCTGGGTTTAACTCCCTGTCTGTTTCTGGAAGCTTCCATCCATCTCCTCCCTCTTGATCTCCACTCCAAACCACACAGCGATGACTCACAGGGGTATGAGCTGAAGGCAGAGGAGGACAGAGAGAGAGCAAACAGATGAAGGCGCAGTGAACAGCGTGTGGCAGGGTCTCAGAGAGAGAGAGATGTGGCCTGCGAGATGGCTTGCGGGTGCTGGAGGCCTGTACAGTTCCCTGGAATAACAAACAGAGACTGTCAGCATGGAGGGTGGTCCCTACCGTAAGCCCTTTTATAGGCGATGGGGGGTGGTGGGGGGAGATTCATTTCGTTTTAATGCTACTCAGATTTAGAGAAAACATTTAGTATTTTTAGCGAGCTGTCTGCAGAGGATGGTAAAACAAAAGTTTTAAATAAAATAAACGAAATAACGAAACGAAATAAACTTGTATATAAACTTATATTGACAAGGGCCGCGAATAACCTAAAATTATTAATAATATTATAACCTGTAAGCTTCCATTGTTTTGAAAACCCAATAACGAACAATGCTACTGTACAGTAAATACATTCGATTCAAGTCATTTTTTGTCTTTTAGTTGCAATATTATTTCAACAAAAGATTTGCTTGTGAAATATTACTCTATCCAGTACAATAAACAGAGCACAGCAAAAGATTGACCAAGAATTTTTTTTAAAGATCAAAGACTAATTTAAATATTGATTTAATTAAATGTTCTATTATGCCATTCACGACACTGCTGCAAGATTGTGTGAGATAATGACCTGGCAGACAAGGACGAGAAGCAGTGTAAACACACAAAAGTTAAGTCATAGTAAACAATGTGTTCCAGGACTGAAGTCAACTAGCTCCTAATTTAATTTAGTACAGTCCTAACAGGCTGTCAGATTCAAGTTCCATTATGACATACACACAGAAAAGGACTTGTTTCTGTGTTGCATACAAACAATTGCTTGGTACACAAAAGGAGACGAATTCCAGGTTATGCGACCATTATGCAAAAAATGGTTTACCTTTTGCCTATTTCTTTATATGATCCTCTTTAATTCCAGTCCTTGAACAGGTTAGGTCTATACTGTTTAACTGTTGCTTGGGAACAAGAGCTGTTGTTCAGCTGGTCAAACATGTCTTTGTGAAGACCCTGTCAAAACCTACTGTTGTTAATATGAGTAATAAAGTAAACATTAGGTGTTAACAAGGGACTTAAATTAAACATGACACACCCTGCAACGGTTACAGACTTAACAATATAACAGATGTTAATGTTGAATCACTTTCTTGTATCAGCTTGAGTTATTAGACCATGTAATGATCTGATTTTGAAGAACCACAAGAAATTGCATACAGTATATGACAGAGTAATCATGTTATTAACAGTAATCAGTAAAGTTATTGAGTTTTGTAATGGAGCTACCATTACGTTTAATAGACACGCCACCAATAAACCATCAAATAAAATTAAGTTTGCATAAAATTTTGCACACATACCCCTTCTATGTAGCTGTAACCATGCTTGGAAAAACATACTTTGAAAGACCTCTAGGCTTATCCAAATGATGGAGATATTATGCATTATTTATACTTAAATTACACTCACAGAATAAACACAGAATAAAAGTGAAATGTGAAAATCTAATTTTAAAAATACATTTTAAACACCACAAAAACATGTTCTGTAGGTATATTTGATTTATTTGATATTTAATGTCCCATAATGGTAATATACCATGGATACTGTAACAGCAAGTATAACAAACAAATAGCAAAGGACTGATCTTTTATGTCAGTTTCTACTTTGTTGCCAGAAGAAAGAACAAGTTGTCCCGTTCATGTTTGGCTTCATCTTACTGACTTTCCATTCTCCTGAACACATATTTCTTTGCTACCTCTTTGTGTGCCTCCATTGAAATGAAGGCAATGTGTAGTGGGGTTGAGCGAGGTAGCCAGCAACTTTGAACAGAGTAGAAAGGATGTACAACTCACGCATCACGCATGTCTTGGTGTAATATTGTGTATCTGTGTGTGTGTGTGTGTGTGTGTGTGTGTACACCATCTGGTTGCCATCAGCCAGAGCCATAGGCTTGTTGACAGTTAGGACCAGCTGGCTGACTGGACAACAGTACAGACCTACCAGACCAGAGGCAGACTGAGGGAAGGATTGTGGGTAACTGGGGCCAGGAGGACTCAATTTCTTCTTTCCAGTATAATAAATATATGGTGTTAGTTAGCAAGGTTATGCATGCCTCCGTATCATTTAATATTACTCTGATATTCTAATATTATTCTGATATTTAAACTTTTCTTATGATTTACTTATGAGAGCTAAATACAGACATACAGAAATACAGAAATAATGACCATGATGATTAATCACAGTAAACGTCCGTATTTGACACATTTAGGGGTGATGCGACCCGGATAAGCAGAAACATGCAAAACATTAGAAAAGCTGGACTCTTTTTACTCATTGACTGAGTTAATTATATTTGATATTTATTCAATGATTTGCTTTGCAGAACATATTTAACAGCTCTATCTACAAGGTGACCAAATAAACACAACAGCAGCACCATTCTGCCTACTGACGATGGCTAATTACTGTACCTTTGACATGCTAGTTTCTCCCCACACTATCACCGTTTATGGCTATTACTTACATGATATGTTATTCCATAGTTGAACATGTACTGCGATTGTCTCATTGAAGACAGCAGGCTGCCTGTGTGAGCGACATGGTGCCTTATTTTTATGAACTTCTGCGTGGCCGAACTAGACCAGACCGCAGCAAAAAAGACCACATAACAGCCAGACATGGCCTCTAGCCACTGTATTGTTCCCACACTTCCACATTCAATCACTGGGGCAACATAACACAAGCCAAGACACAGGCATGGTTGCCCCAGTCAGTGCTTACGTCCAAACACACTTTCCACGCATGCAAAGTACAGTGGATAATAAATACTGGATAATCTAATAAGTATAGTGTAAAACACATTATGATGTTATAAAATATAGTAAAAGATAATATGCAATACAAAATCATTTGTTATTATACTGTAGTGTTTTATTTATATCAGAATATTTTACAAATTGTGTATCCCATAATATCCCAAGCTTCTGGAACATTTTGAGTCCCTAGAGCCCGAGGATACGCCCGGTATGGTTCCCAGTTCAGTTCTAATTTTATATACAATGGTGTACCAATGTTAGGATTTGCTTATAATTTTCCCACATACGCCTACCCATTTGATTTGCCATACTTTGTACCAAAAACCAGGAAACAAGGTCCAGAATGTTAACAGGGGCCGTGGGACAAAAAGTATGCCATAACGCCGACCTAGAAAACAATCACCGTCACTGTTGCTGTTTACATTAAATGTGTAAAATAAACTTTACACAATAAATACATCGAAAATAAACTAACTTAATAATTATACTGCGGTCAGAAGCTAGTGGTGTTAAATCCTCAACCTTGTGAAAGGTCGTACATGACTCCGTATTACTGTAATTTTCCAAAATGGCCATGACATTTTCCATGATCATGTATTGTGTCTTAAGAAGCAAGCCTTCATGCCCTGGAGGTCTGAGGGCTGTGACTCATGCTCAAAGCCTTTGCGCCTGTGACACGGAGAAAGGAAATCAGAGCCAGATGCCAACAGATATCCGCAAGCAAATGGCTCACGACAGACCCTGCCTTAATGTGCGTGTGTGTGTGTGTGTGTGTGTGTGTGTGTGTGTGTGTGTGTGTGTGTTTGTGTGTGCGTGTGTGTGTGTTTGTGTGTGTGTGTGTGTGTGTGTGCGTGTGTGTGTGTGTTTGTGTGTTTGTGTGTGGATGTATGTGTGTTTGTCCAAATCAGCCACCCTCGCCACAGACAAAGGATTCAGGTGCATCGTGAGTGTTTTTCCTGTGCAGATTTTACGTCATTGTCCTGTTTTGTTACATTCTTGAAACACTTTCTTGAGAATGACAAAAACATGCAACAAGAAATTAAGATAATCACTTAAACAAAGGGTTTAACAAACATTTGAATTCTACAGGTTTCTCTAATTATAAAGGCTGTTCCTGAATTTGGCAAGGACACCAGTGTGTCAGCGGTAACAGATTTTGTCAAATATGTTTAATAATACTGAAGAACTGGCACAGCGATTTGTTTCCATTCAGAAATATTATTGGAAGTAAATCTCTCAAAGCCAATACACCAAACCACAGGCACTACCCTCTCCTTTTTTGCCAACTGCTGAAAGTAGAAAAGGAATAGGCCTATGACTTTTGAGCTTTAAAAATATACATACAATAGCGACCGCCAATTTACCAGCGTATCTTGTAGCTAAATGTACTACTAAATATACTGTAATGATGATACGATACGAAAAAGTGTGAATCCATTATTACCATGACATGACATGAATAGCATTCCCCTACAAAAAGCGTATTCTGTTTAATGCTTTGTTTGACGTACCATTACCATAGCAAGAACTCAAATGAAGCGCAATTATACATCAAAGTGGTATGTGGACAAATTCCTTTAATATATATTAGCCAGATCATGACACAGCCCACTTATCTGGACACATGTCAAACCCATGAGAGTTGTTCAGGAAAATGATTTAATTACTTGGTCATTAGTAACCTTACACTAATCCATCTGTCACCAGTAGTTACAATGGGTGGATTCTGAACAGCAGTCAAGGGTAAATGGGCTTCTAATTGTCTGCCAATGACCCATACTTCTACTGTAGGTCCTCCTAACACTTGAGTCTGACATGAACTCCCATGTGAATAATGTTGTTTGCATTTAGCTCACATTCCTTGTAGACTAGCGCGCACAAAAGACTGGATCAGTCACAGGTGGTGCCGGGCGTGGTGGGTGTACATTAGAGGGGATTTATAGCAGGTAGTCATGGATATTGTTTAAACTTGTGTAATTGAGTTGACGTAGTTTCAAGATCGCCGGCGGAAGTTTGATGGTACTTTGATGGTAAAAAAAACGAATTTCATTGATAAATAGATTATGTACAAATAATCCCAGATAAACTGATATTCAGAAAGCAACCAATTAGTAAGCGTTGGGACTACTTTTTAAATAGTGTTTAATAACTTATGTCGTGATAATGACAAATGACTTATTATTTAAAAATGAGATTGTATTATTGCATTAAATAGAACATGTAAATCGACAATCTCTGAGCGAAATGACGCTACACTTCTGCTAATAATAAGAAATGTATGACTTGATGAATTATGATCATCGATGCAGATACTTACATCGGACAATGTGCCTCCCCAAAATCAGAACCACTGCGCTGAGCTGTCTTCACTCAGTGGTGTTATACAGTGTAGGACTTCTGCAGCACACTGGCCTCTGTTTAAGTGTTTCCATATTGTCCGCTTGCCTTGAAGTCTTACACCATTTACATTTTGACCTCTGCTTGCCAATTCACATGCCATTAAATACGGGCAAAGTGTAATGTGCTCTGGCATAAGAACACAGCTAAAATAAAACAATCCGTATTTTCTATATGCAATGTTGCCAGGTTGTCTATCTACTGATTGTGCAGGGCTGATGAAGTATATATTAGATTAATTAATGTTTGTTTGCTGCCAAATTATATGTAGTCTTTTGCTGATATTTCATACACATTTATTCAGATAATCAGAGTTAAATTAGCACAAATGAACACAGGTGTTAAAAAATGTTTGCTAAATCTTGGATGCTCAATGAGAAGGTAAAATGAGAATACTCTACTACAATTCAGTAACACGATGCAATATTTTGGTAATCCCTGTACTAGAGCTAGCTCTTGACTTCATTAAATTGTATATATTATGTTGGCACATGTAAGCTAACATGGCTAAAATGATACTTTAAGTCAAAATGTAATGGTAGGCCTTGGAGGGAAGTCAAGATGCCCACGTGACCCGCATGCCCGCTTGATGTCCTAGCTAGCCACCTACTCCCCGTCTACAGTTACTCGCTCCGCTCTGAAAGAACTTCAAAGTGGGGGGACATCGGACCATGAACAACACAGATTAATTCTTAACTAGTAACAGGGATGATTTGGAGAGACAAAGCTCCCCAAGCAGCCCGTTCTATGTCAAAAGCTATTTCTTTCTTCTTTTTTTTTAGGTTTCACTTAATAAAATGGACAAATTGGAATTTCTCTCCTAAAAATAATTTAATTGCAACTGCCGCGGTAGCTAGCTGTAGCGGGAAAGTTTATGCTACAGTCATACACTGCATTATTTTGCTTCACTATAAATTAAAGATGAAGTGATGTTTTAAACAAAAAAAAGGACCAAAAAATGACCACACACAGTACTGTATTATGGGAAATATATAGGCTACTCTTGTATGAGGGGGAGATTTAATGTGTTTCAGGTACAGAATGAGCTATTTTTAGTTACATAGAGCGGGATGAGGCTAGCGGAGGTTTCATCTACCCCATCTATCGAGAGAACTGGAGACAGTGGTGTGTTAGCACAGCCATTGACAAGACAAAAGTTGCTCACAGCAAACTGACTTCTGCTGCTCATCTAAAACAAGAGTCACTTTTGTGGCCGGTGCCACAATTATGGCCGGATCATATTGGATCATATTGGACTAAGAAGTACAGAAACACAAAGCGGTTTAAAGCATTTATGCTTTGTTTAAAGGTTCCTGTATCATAAAATTCCAAAATGTTTCCAGTTGTGTGGTCAGTTGTGTTGTCTGAAGAGACCCAAAAGGGCTCTTTTTGAAATCTGTCTAACATATAATTTAGCCAAACTCTGAAAAGATGGCAAAAAACTAGTCAGTCAGATTTTGCCCCAAGGTATTTCTGGATTGTAACCAATCATCCTTGACCTATCCTCCCACTCCCAGTCAGATAGCCAATCAAGTTAGGACTTGTTAAAAAACAGTGAACACCAACTGTAGCAGAATGTTCAGCTTGGGGAAAGTCTGTCCAAAATTACATTAGCATGATATTAACATTGCTAAACCTTGGTAAAATTCCCAGTACAACACTAGCAGTAAGATACCGAACGTATCAAGACAGACCGTATGTGGAGCTTGAACCAATTTTGCCATATTTAATGGAGCGCTACTTTATAATGGTGGTCAATGGAAGCTGTGGCGCCAAATACCAGCTCATATCCGGCCACTATATGGGTTAGCTCTCTTCATTATAGGAATGTGGTCTTGTCAGTATACATTGGATTCTATTTGGATCCTATCCTTTAAATTAAAATTCAAACAGATAATTTGTGCTCTTATAACAACACGTAAATGAGACATCTGCAAAATGTAGCAGATTTTATTCATAAACACCAGCAATTATTGCCACGCCTGATTTGAAGAGACTCCTTCTGACTCATGCAATAGGATAATAACTGTGCCATGTTCTACCCCGACCGCTCCAAAATCTACTGAGTCAGCACTGCTTTATCAGCCCGATCATGAAAACAAACCGTAACCCTTCAAACTAACATCAACATAACTTCTGTATGGGGCAATACAACAAATCATGTTATAGCCTAGATATATTTTTTAGTTAAAGGGGTCTCTAGTGTTAAAAGGGGTTTACAGGAACTACAGTTGTAGGACTACAAACAGTGACACTCTCTCTTAGAATTTAACATTGGTCCTCTGTGTTTAGTAATGAGCCACTTGTGGGTGAACTTGAAACATTTTTGGTGTAAGACTATTTTAAACAATGTTTCAGGGTTTCTTTACTAAAATTGCAAAAACAATACATCCGAGGTTGTGTGTAATTGCAAACCTCATGATGATCTCCGGCAAGCGTTGATCGCCTTCAGCTCACGCCATGTGACCAAATCACAGCCTTAACACATTCCCTCTCTTGTTCTAGTGTTTAAAGTGACATATTCTGAATTTGGAATGATGCCTTATTTGGAAAACTGTAATAGTCAATGTCTTCTTCAGGGCAACAGGGCAGAAGTGTGGGATTGAACCTGTTTTGGCTGGTTTGAGGACACTTTACACATTAAAATGTGAATCCTCGGAGTCGCCGTGCATGAAGAAGAAAAAATCTGCATATTGTAACACTGAAAACGTGAGCATTACGACATGAGAGGTCTCAGCAGGCGTACTGTGTGTGAAGGACAAATAGTAAGAGAGGAAGAGATGGTCTCTCTTCCAATCATTTGTAAGGAATGACATTTGGAACAAAGAGACCAGTTATATGAGTAGTACTTTCTGGGACAGACGGCTGCCCTGCCAAATCAACCGCCTACATAGGGTGGGGTCACACCAGCATGACTCATTCATACACAAAGAGAGCGCGAACACACACACACACACACACACACACACACACACGCAGTATACTCAGTAAATACAGTAAGTGCATGAAACCTTCTCACACATGTAGGCCTACTCGTGAGTGAGAACAAGTCTTCACACACGCAAAGGTACAACCACACACACACACGCAACGAGATAACATAAATACAGGTACATGTTCCCTATTTGTTATCACCTATACTGCTCGCGTGCCCACCGACAAAGGCACGCAGGTGAAAGTGTTCCCGGAGGGTCTGCCTGTTTGGCCGTTCCTACCCTGTCACTGCTAGTATGTGCGTAAGCAAGTCTTTGTTTTCACTTGCTGCCGGGGCGGCCGGCCAGATTGAAGACTTTATATAGTTCGTTTCTAGAGCCCTCCTTTGTCAGTCAGCGTTTCATAGGGTTGTCTAGCAAAGAGTTTGATCATATGTCAGTGTCCGTTTAGTGACAGTAAACAATGCAGGCCAGACAAATAAACAGCTTTTATTGCCTCTTGTGTGGCACTGGTGGTGATTTTACTGAACTACCGGCTTTCTGGTATATCTGTAGAATAATCCCACTAAGATATAAAAGGGATATGGAGTGTTTCAGAATACCCACTAGCGCTATTTGTTAACCCTAATTTGATAGCTTTGATTGAGCAGACTGTTACCTAGCAACATAACATTTGGCTGTAAATAGAAACTAATGGGCTATCTTGGCTATCTTCCATACACTACAAACGGTTTCAATGGCCTTTTAGTAAATGATTAGTCTTTCTGTGAAAGTGATGCAGGGAATAAATCAGAAGTATAAAAAGTTTTTACTTAAATGTTAGAGCCCCTGCAGATGTCATTCTTGCATTAAACGACCATTATGAGCTGTGTTTGGATTGTACAGAATGGTACATAAGGAGGATACTATCGCTGTGTAGTGAACAACCGTGAAATGTATTAGCTTCTCTCTTCTCTAATGTTAATTTCACCATAAAACTGAGACAACTGAGGAACAATGGCCGTGTATAATCCACAACTGTAAAACTGTAAAACTGGTAAATTATTCAGCATGCCAAACATGGCACTGACACTACCAGGGGGCCAACCGCTTTGAATAAATGTGGGCACCAAATTGCACAGTAAAATGAAATCAAACAAACGGCAGAATGGCATTGCACGTGTTGGGGTTAACGTGAAACAGATGTGGGTGTAGCATGTGATTACCACATTATAGCAGGGACGGTATACCCACTCACACAGGAAAGAGTCACCAGTGGGAAGCCCCAACTATAGGCCCTCAATGCCTACTCACATATACATGTATTCAATGTACACACATGTTCACAGACGTACGAGTGCCACGTAGTAAACATGTGTGCACAGACACGGGCCGCGCACACACACACACACACACACACACAAAGTTTAAACACAAATCCCTTTCATCTGTGTAATCCCAGTGTGCCGCCCACTGCCCGTCCTACAGAGCTTGAGCCAAATAATATAAACATCCTGTGAAACAACCGCCAGTCTGCGTCACGATTTTCAAACTCAACCTACCGCCTGGTTATTTCAAGGCACTGGCTGAGCCCATAACCAGAAGTTTCCTCACTGCTCTCTCTCGCTCTCTCTCGCTCTCTCTCTCTCTCTTTCTCTCTCTCTCTCTCTCTCTCTCTCTCTCTCTCTACTTACTGGGTGTGGTTTCTAAAACACAAACTTCTGTGAATGATGTAGAGTACAG
>JAODLI010016916.1:0-23320 GCA_027575585.1 Percopsis omiscomaycus
GGCGGGATAACAGGGAGCATGGCTTATTACCTGGCATGCTCATCACTCTTGATCTAATGATGCAGTGCTGCTGCCACTGGGCTCTCTGCAGACGCAGGTCTTGCTAACGCGGGGCTCCCCTCAGCCTCAGCTACTGTTCACACCCCTCCCCTGACACATCGCTCGCCCTCTCCTGCCTGCTTGTCTGGGTGACGGGGGGGAGGGGGGGATGCTGTTCCCCGTGGTCGGTCCTACCCTAGCTTCTAGCGTGTCGGGGCTGCCTCTGATGCAGTGCCTGGCCCTGATGCTCGTCTCCAATCAACCCGGGAGTCATTTCTCCCGGGTTGTGTGTCTCTTGGTTTCTTTACCTCTTAACTAAAAGTTAATTTCTCCCTGGATGCATCCAAGTCTTTCTGTCTAAAGCCTCTTATCTGGTTTGTTTGCTGGTTGGGACTAATGCTTGTTTTGCCTTGACTCGTCACTGCTAACTATTCAGTTTTCTGCTAGCATGTCGCTATGGCTAGCTGCAGTGTTGGGGACCAGTTCTAATACGGGTGTCTCCCCCTCCACCCAGGCCCCGGCCGGGCCCCAGGGGGACCAGGACGGCACAGGGAACTGGAGGGGGATGCTCAGGAAAGGGGAGGAGGCCCCTGCCTCGAGACCCGGAAGCCCCCTTAAAGGGGCGGTCAACCTGCTGGATGTGGTAAATAAGGAGTGAATAAGTGTGTGTGTGTGTGTGTGTGACTGTATAATCCATGTGGAGTGTGAGCGCCCCCTGGTGGTTATGTACCAGAGGTGGACTACTGTGTGGCCCCTCGTCCCTCCAGCCCGTGCCCGTTGCCAGGAAGCTGTCGTCACGTGAGCAGCGGGACTGTGAGGTCATCGAGCGCCTCATCAAGTCCTACTTCCTGATCGTGCGCAAGAACATCCAGGACAGGTCAGGGCCCTTCTCAGACACTACACCCCCCCCCCCTCCCAGGGGGTCGCCATGCCGACCCTGACTGCAGCGCTCCCTGTGTGCCCTCCCTGCAGCGTGCCCAAGGCGGTGATGCACTTCCTGGTCAACCATGTGAAGGACAGCCTCCAGAGCGAGCTGGTTGGTCAACTCTACAAGTCCGGCCTCCTCAACGACCTGCTGACCGAGTCTGAGGACATGGCCCAGCGACGCAAGGAGGCCGCCGACATGCTGCAGGTGAGTGGAACCCCGCCCCCTCCCGGTCACCCTGAGGCAGCTAACGCTAACGCTGTCATTTCCCCATCCTCGTCCGCAGGCGTTGCAGAAAGCCAGCCAGGTAATAGCAGAGATCAGGGAGACGCACCTGTGGTAACCGGTCGTCGTCGATCGGTCTGATCGGTCAATCTGTCCTCTACTCATTCCGCCTGAAGGACGCGCCCCATCTGTTGATCATGTCGGGACTTCAGACCCTCAAGAATAAAAATGTACTGTAATGGTTTAGAGATTCTCTCGGCTCCCAGCTCTACGAAGGAAAGTGAATCTGTACGTTGTGTCTATTTATTTGCTAAAGCGGCTGCCTGTACCAAAATGCACTGTCTTGGTTCTCTAAGGTTTTAGAAGGTTTTAGAAGTTAAAAGCTAGTGTGCACATTTGCTAGGGGAATGCCAGTGTGGCCGAAGGCACAGCCCTTTGACGTACTGTGGGTAACCGGTATGACGGTGTACTGTGTCTGAAGTGGAAATTAGATTTCAGCCCCATGGAGTATTCTGCTAATGTTTTGGCCCTGGGGGATATCAAATCAGAAATACCATCCATCCCTTTTATGTGTAACTGTTTGATGTAAGCAAACTGTAGCTGTGAGAAACCACGGAAACCTCAAAAAGGCCAGACAGTGAAAGTGTCTGGAGCTGGGATTGTGCTCATCACAAAGGCCCCAGTAGACCTCTGCCTAGTGTATATTTGTATCTTTTTGACACATACATGCTTGTTGACACTTTATTGTACAGGTAACATCAGAATATTGACGCCATTCTTGAGTATGGCGGACGTCCTAATGTCGTTTTCATTTCATTGTGCAACCCATGTGTGATCTTTACACTCTAGTGCTACGCTGTGGTTCTATGTATATGGTTCCCGAATGAATGAATAAATAATTGTATTGCCAAATCCCTCCCATTGGATTGTAAAACGTTTTTGGCTATTTCTCATAACTGTGATCCAGTCTGACCTGACACTAGTTTAACACTAGTCACAGCCGTAGATGCACCACACACAATTTCTGCTTACTCATGTAAAACAAACGTGTCAGGTTATGTATTTAAATGGGTTTAGTCAATATTGCGGCACAAAATGACCCTAGGGTCTGAGCGAAGCCCCCCATGTCACAAGGTTTATGCCACCCGAAAGAGCAACAGACACACATTCCAAAGCAAGATTTCTCTTTATTTTCTGTGTACAGCTGGCTGTGGCATCATTGTCTGTGCATCAGTCACACCGAAACCAGCATCCCGGCCATCGCCAGTTGCTGTTCTGAAGGTTGCCAGTAGATGGCGCTCTCTATCTCACCCTGCCCTTGGGCTTGCCTCTGCCTTTGGCGCTGTGGAGTCACGGCACAAACGCAGTGGTCAGTACATGTGGTGGGTGGATGTGTTGACCAGTGTCCAAAACAGTACAGTAACACGAACACCCTTAATGCGCTACTGAACATTTGTTAAGGGCTTCACTCTGTAGCCTATATGCAGCACAACTGCAGACAGGAATTCACAACTCACACTTGCATTATTCTGCTATTGACTTCCATTGTTTCTAAAAAAAAAAAAAACCGTTTCTACTTGGTCAATAAATCACGATCTGTGTGTGTATATAACGTAACCACATCTTAATTTAAACAATAAAACGTCTTGTTTCTGCAAACCGGAGTAACTGGGGGAACCAGTGGAGATGGAGACCGCTTTGTAGAAGTATGTTTTTGAGAAACAATGTGAGCCATTAGTGGAACGGTAACACTACTCTGGTTTCGGTCCGCCAACGATGGATTATTTATCGTGATAGCCAAATTGGTTTGTGTTATTTACAAATCAGAATTCTTAAAATCCCCTTAATTATTCAAGGATCCCTCCTGTAAGCTTTTCTGTGATATTCATGAGTTTTCAGATGCAAATGGTGTAACTATCCTCGGATAATTATAGCATGCGTTGGGAACAATTCCGTAATTGAGCTGCCCTCAAACATGTTCAATGACTCAATATGATGACGATGGCAGGAAATGGTGTAAAGGAGGCATAGACGAACGGTGATGGATTGGTGAAGGTGGGGGTGGAGCAGGAGGTCAGGGGAAGCATGCTTATATATGCGGGGGAAAAACACATGATCTCACTCAGGACAGTGTTAGGTACTGTAGCAGTGATCGTGTCCCATCCACAGCCCACTTACCTCGACCGCTCTGCCCCGCGTTTACGGATGTTTGCCTGCAGTATTTTAGCTGCCCACAACTGAATCCAACAATTTGGCTTTGAGGACAGAGCGTTAACACTTACCAGCCGATACAAGCCAGACGTCTTGCCTTCTGACTTGTCACATAAACTGAAAGGTGTGTAGCGCTGCTAAATTTAACCTTTCAGGACGATTATATCCCAACAAATTCAGCACTGAGACCTTTAAATCCATTTGTAAAGCCAGGTATCCTGTCTTATCCTAGCTTCTAGTGGGTCAGTTGGTTCTGATGATGTTATTCTACATAAACATCTAGCTCATTGCTTTAATCCCCATTAAGGCCACAATAAGTGAACAGTTCCCGGTTCAGTTGCATTTCTTGCTTTGGCGGGATGCAGGCAAACCTGTGACATGTATGGCTTTTAAAAGGATGAGGACCACGATCTGGTCTATAGAAGGAGGGATGAATGGAGACAGATGAGCGATGAAGAGTAGCAGATGAATGCAGCATCTACTGTATCTACTTCAATGAGAACATATTAAATATTAAGACATTAACGTCCAGTGCACAATAGGTAGGATGCAATACCAAAGTTGATGTGAAAATTGTTACTCCGCTATGTAAAATGTATATCCAAAAATATCTGTTTCCTGAGATACCATTTTACTAAATGCGCTTCAGACTCTTGGTTTATGTTTGATTATTGATAACTGGAAGTCCTTCTAAAAGTGGCCTGGTGCAAAATATACGTGATGAAAGGTTACCCGTTTTGTCTCAAGTGACCAGAAGGTCCAGTATTGTCCCTAACTGTTCAAAACTAAGATGTTTCTTTTGCTAAAGATCGACCCCATGTGGCTCCGAGCGGCACCTCACCTCTGGTGATCCTGAACACGAGCCAGTAGCTGATTAATCTGTAGGGGGACACACAACACAGAAAGCCAGCTGAACACAGGAACAGAGCGGACACGGGTGGGGAAACCTGCAGAGCCAGACGGCTCCTCGAGGTTGGACGTCTGACAGAGAAAATAGTCGCCCGTCTTTCCGAAGAAAGCAGCAGACCTACCTTAACTCCACCAACACTTATCGTAGAAACATGTTGCAGAGCATACTGCCCTTATAGTAAATTAGCTTCCCTGCCCTTCAGCTGGCAGCAACATGAGCGCCGGTACTAATCTTCAGAGTCAATGACTAGTTGGTGCCTGTAGCTGTAAAATGGGATTTCCTGGAGACGCGGGGCGGTGTGCTTGTTAAGCTCTCAGAACTTCAGGATCTACGCGATGTTATCCACCAGGTTCTGAAGCTTTCATTCTTAGGAGCTCGCCACCTTCGCGTTGAGCGAGTCACTTACTGGGTTTTGTCGCCTTTCCTGTCGCCTGAGACGTTTCTCTTTCAATCCACGCCAGCTAACATACAGCCAAGCTACACAACAACAGCGAGGTCGACTCTTCCCATTAATGGTTACTTACAACTTCTGCTGCTCATTGATTCTGGATTGGAGAACAATTATCTGGAAGTCAAGTCACAGTGGTTTTTAGACATTTTACATTTTAACACGTCTAACGCCCAATCGGCTCGTTTCAGAAGGAACACAAGTTTCACATTATGCTACCGAGTAGGTTTCTGAGCTTACAAACTACAGATGCTTGCATCCCGATGCCTCCTGTTGTTAAGACACTGAAGACAGTTAACCTATAGTCATGGCGTTCCTTCCACGTTCCAGTGATGTAGGCCTACTGTAGGAGCAGCTGCGTTGACACGTTTGACCTTCCAAGCGTCTAAAGTTGACTTCCATTCGTCAAATAAAAGTACTTACATCATACTTCTGCCTCTTCAGTTTTTCACTGAGGTCAAACTTCTCGGCCTCCAGCCCCATCTGCCACTGCCACAGCTCAGTGGCCTTCTCCCTTTTGAGGACAAAGATTCAGAGGACAAACATGAACTGAGATGAGAGGCAAGCACTGGCAGCATGGGGCAACAAGGTGAATGAGTACACTGGCTAGGCTAGTGTTTGCGGCTAGCTAACTAGGCTGGCTACAAACACTGGCTAGGCTAGTTTTCGCGGCTAGCCAACTAGGCTGGCTACAAACACTGGCTAGGCTAGTGTTCGCGGCTAGCCAACTAGGCCGGCTACAAACAGTGGCTAGGCTAGTGTTCGCGGCTAGCCAACTAGGCCGGCTACAAACAGTGGCTAGGCTAGTGTTTGCGGCTAGCCAACTAGGCCGGCTACAAACACTGGCTAGGCTAGTTTGTAGCTAGCTAATAAGGCTAGCCATACTTGAGTTTGTCCTCGCTGAGATGGTCAATGTTGAGCGCCTTCCTCCTATCTGCCAGGATCTTTCGCTTCTTCTCTCTCTCCGTCTGCTTTTTAGCTCCCTTCTTACCGTCATGCTGGATTGCCGAAAGAAAGGTAAGAGAGTTGGGGGGGCTGATGGAATTATGCTTATATCATTATTACAATCAGACTAAAGTGCAATGGTAATTTTAACAATAATTTCATTTCAAAATCACTGAAATAACAGTTATTGGATGTAATTTTCAGTGCCACCACAAGAGGAATCGTTTAGGTTTGACGGTACTAAATAGACCTTTAACGTTATCCATCCCCTACTGAGCAGGGCGTAATGATTGGGCTATGTGTGTTCAGCACTGACCCTCTGCTGGACACCTCCGTACTGCTGAGTCATGTTCGTCAGGGCCTTCTTCTTCTTCAAGTCGTCCCCCTGCTTCTTACGCGCCTCCTCTATCTCCTTTCTCTCCTTTTCTTCCTGTAGAACAGATGTAACACAGTGAGGGTTCTTGGTTCCAGCACTGCCGGCCCCCATGGCCATTTCTGCCCAAGCGATGCCATGGCGCCCTGGGAAGCCCGGGCGAGAGGAAAACCACCTTGTGCCCGACGCAATTGTCATTACGTCTGCGTTGGCGTTGCCGCCGGCCTTGCTCTCTCCCGCCGGTTAACAGACATGACACAACATGCACTTACTCCCACAGAATGTTCTACCCGAGATAACAATCGTTACTCTGCTTCCGGCGGCCATGTTTTGCACAAATGACTGTTTACACTGGAGCTTGATGGGTTTCAAGGGGCCGCGGGAGGGGTCACGAACGGCCCTCGGCACGCAGTACAAATAAATAAACGTGTCAAATGGCAGAGACATGCAATGTGTGGACGGCAACACGGCTTTGAAAGGAACTAGATTTTCCTCAGTGTGACAGAGATTTTATTGTATCATAGCTGTAATTGGGCTGACCACCACAGGGTGTCTCACACACACACACACACACACACACACACACACACACACACGCACACACACACACGCACTTGAACGTTCTGGTTGGGCCCCAACAGCGACGTAGGTGGTCAGACTGTTGCTTTGTCTGTTGTAGGGGGGGGGGCTTGTGATGTCTAATATGTTGTGAGCCAATGAAAAGACAAAGGGAATAGTTGGCGTGTGTCGGACTCACGGCGAGGCGTATCTGTCGCTCCTTCTCCTGCTCCGTACGAACCCGCTGCTGGTCAGCCCTCTCAGCGCGGCGCTTTTCCTGCACGCACGCACGCACGCACGCACGCACGGACGGACACACGCACGCACGCACGCACGGACACACACACACACAGGGTAAATGACTGAATTGAACGCACATACACAAAAACATATTCACATATTCTTGTCTTTCACAGACACAGTCTCTCTCACACACACGCACGCACACACACACACACAGCTGACATACAATCCTGTTGACGAGTGCGAGGAGGTCCTCTTCGTCCTTCTTCCTCTGGATGAAGTGAGCCTCGATCAGGGACTGCAGCTCCGACAGGTCTTTCTCCTGACGTTTCCTGTGGATGTCCTGCACGCACACACACACACGCACACACGCACACGCACACACACACACACACGCACACACACACGCACACGCACACACGCACACGCACACACACACACACACACACACACACGCGCATGCACACGCACACACACACACACACACACGCGCATGCACACGCACACACACACACACGCACACGCACACACACAACTATCAAAGTTAGCATGTACACATGCTAACACGCACACACACACTTGTGTGTTTATATTTACATACATTTATTCTATACAATCAGGTCATATAGCGGACGCGTTTACCCAAAGCGACTTACTAATAGTACAATTACTGTAAGTATTACAAGGAGCAGGTGGGGGGTTAGGCATCTTGCTCAAGGATGCTTGGCAAACTCCAGGGCTCGAACCCATGATCTCGTGGATGGGAGTCGAACACCCAGACCACAGGACTATCCTGCTAAATGTTATCATATTGTTATTTGATATGATGATGAAATAAAACAATGTATGATACTTACATCAAAGTCCACCTTGTCCCCCTCGGGAATCTTGGGCACGGTGATATTCGGTGCAAACCTGGTGGGTGTTAAATGTTTGTTGTTAAATGCAGTAGCATCTGTTTGCTGGTGTGTGTTTGGAATGACTGCCATTTAGTATTTAGAAGTCAACTGACAAACACTTACTTGGGTTTGGGTTTAGAGTCATCTGGTGTTGGGAAAATGTGATAATTCATTAATCTTATCTTAGGTATCTTAATACTTTATAAAGAGCATGCAATCATCTCTATCTTGCCAATATCGGATTATGGATGCGACAAACACACACATAATAAAGCCTTAAATACCCCTCCCACACAACTACAAAATACATAACAAAACCAGTCTCAATCTGTATTGTAATATCTAATATAACTAAAAAGACAAGACATTAGCACACATACACACACTAAGTAACTGTATATAGTAAGGTTTACGTTGTCTAAATACATCACATTAAAGGCTCACATATTCACAACTGCGAAAGGATGATGTCAGCTGAATGCCATCAATATGAATATGGCATATGGATGTACAAATAAATTACAATCAATGTTCTGACATATTTGGAATTGAGATTATGAAACGCAAAATAGTCATAGATAGCAGCTTGTCTATCTATGACAAGAATTAGATGACACACAATATTTGTATGGGACATATTTACGTCAGGCATTTGTGTGTATGTATTATGTATTGTATGTCCACCATGTCATTGTAGGGATTTACTGTATGACTGCATACCAACATCATTTCAACATTCATAGGTTGAAGCGTATTAAAATGTTATGAAGTCACACTATCATCACTGTCTTAGAAGTATTGTTATTCTGAAATTAATCCGTACATATGCACACACGATCAGCCATAACATTATGACCACCTAATATTGTGTAGGTCCCCCTTTTGCCGCCAAAACAGCCCTGACCCGTCGAGGCCTGGACTCCACCAGACCTCTGACGGTGTGTTGTGGTATCTGGCACCAAGACGCTAGCAGTCATGACCCTGTCGCCGGTTCACCGCTTTTCCTTCCTTGGACCACTTTTGATAGGTACTGACCACCGCAGACCGGGAACACCCCACAAGAGCTGCCGTTTCGGAGATGCTCTGACCCAGTCGTCTAGCCATCACAACTTGGCCCTTGTCAAAGTCTCTCAAATGCTTTTGAGGACAAAATGTTCACTTGCTGCCTAATATATCCCTCCCAATGACAGATGCCATGATAACGAGATTTTCCGTGCGATTCACTTCACCCGTCAGTGGTCATAATGTTATGGCTGATCGGTGTATATACAGTTTCTGTCTGTAGATCAAATGTACTGTAACGGCCAGTGTAAGAAACTGTGCATTTGAGTTTGTAATTTCCATAAAATAAAAGGGCCTTGTCAACAGACATTACTGCCTGCGTTAATTATTCTGTTACTGTAATTACCTTCTTCCGCTGGGGCCAGTTCTATTGCAAAGAACATAGGACATATTACTAGTCACAAGACACGATAATAGAAGATTGCTGCTATTATATATTTTTCATTCATAGTTTTATTGTCCCCCTTGTAACTTTGCAATGTTGAATTTCTGACAAACATTACATTTTTTAGATGCATGATTATTCTAAGATGGTTCTTTGCCTGAACTTCGGTTGATTAGTGAATATTTAATAATGAAATAGACCATAACCTTATCTCCAATTAAGGGCTTTACCTTCAACAGGTGTGGACTCTGTCGTGAAGATGGAGATAATACAATTTTATTTGATTAATACAGTTTCTCAAAAGAACGTTAGCATAAAAAATATTCCGTAAGATATTCTTGTAAAGCATTATGGACTACCAGAGCCATCGCCTAATCATATCGTATTTTGAGACAGACAACAAGCATGCTTACAGTATGAACATAATGAATAAAGGTTTTCAACAGAAGAAACATGACTTTACCTTCCTCTGCCGGTTCTTTAAAGATGGTGTTATTAACAAGCAGTTGATCGATACCCGCGATCATGATCAATGTAGGGAGGAGATGGATTGAGATTTATTAGCAAACAATGTCCGTGAAACTCATTTTAGAGTAATTTGCAAACAGAGAAAATTACCTCTCATATTGGGAAGTGTGATCAATCAATTACGTACTACTAATAATTTATTTACGCTGTAGGCTGACGTTAAAAAATAACAGAAATATGGAATTACCTTCAACTTCTGGAGCAGGCACTGGGGGATTTAAATTGATGCAAATGTTGGAAAAAAACGTTTGGTGAAGGATACTAATATTGATATAAAAATGTATGAATGAAAGGCAAAAAAACTTTAATTGCAGGTGTATAAAGATAGAGGATTCTAAGTCCGTGAGTGATTAAATGTCTTGAACTATGTCACTGTGAATGTTGTCCTAAAAGACTATGGCAAGACATACAGTATGATTGCATATTGTTCGAAACCTTGATAATAAAACAAATGAAGTCGGTCAATGAAGTAAAATGAACTTAGCACTTATTTACCTTCCAATTCCACTTCCACTTCTATGGTTCAGGAACATGAGAGGGATTAACCAAGTAAAAATGGCATGAATTATGTTGTTGGATAAAAACATGTGCAATAACCAGTGTTAATAACAGACCTTTATATCAACTGCTCTAATTGGACTACATTAAGAAGTAATGTATATTAATTCTCAAACATTGCATCATCATAATAAAAACACCATTTGAGTTTAAGCTGTCTATTTGGTTAATTATGAAAATCCATCTCGGTGCCTCGGCCACCGATCTTTCTACTTCATAGCACTAATCCCAATAACAATCCTTATTCTATCCTCCTTTCCTCCCTTAAAAAAAAAGAAAAGAAAAAAATATATATATTCCTTCTCTCTACTCTGTTAGATAAGCTCTAAGAATATTAAGCACTTTGCAGTTAGCAATTATTGACTGTTTTAAAGAGTGATAACTTTCGATTATTGTAAATATCAACTGTTTTGTGGAGCGAATGATACACTTTCGAGTAATGCAAATGCATAGGTGAAGTAACCCTGTTACATGATGCTGTTAACAAAGGTATTAATTGTAAGTCTCTTTGAATAAAAGCATCTGCTAAATGCTGTAAATGTAAAAATGAAAGGTGAACTGTTATTCAAAGGCCAAAGAGGAAAACACACAATACTTTACCTTGCTCCTCAGATGTCTCCTCCTCGACTGGATGAATACAAAATGGATTAGTGGATCAATACAGCCCATAAACCAACAGCTCACAGGCCAGGAACACTGTGACATTATCGCAGTGAGATAAAAGTGCAATCTACAGTATGCTGCGTTAACAGTGTGCTAGGAAGTGCTGTTGTTTTGTGTGCAAGACAAATCTCTGCTCAAATTGAGAAAAGTTACGCTAAAATATATTGTAAAAACATTTTTAATTTTTAAATTTTTAATGAATCTTTGGATGAATGTCAGGATGTTCATTTGGCCACATAACAGGGACACAATGAGAACTTTCTGAATATCGCCTCTGCATGGCCGTTGCATGCAATCTTCAATGCAACCTTTGTCAGAACATTGAAATGTAGAAAATGTAACTTTAATTAAATTAAAGTGGTTGGATCATGATGAAATATGGCTTGTTGTGAGGAATAAAGCAATGTTTGAAGAAATACCAGGCACAATCACACATGTTGCTAATGGAAGTCAAATAACAACGTTAAAGTGACTCAAACCACTTCTGTCAGCCAACGTTTGTGCAAAATGTTTCTCCTGAATGCAGGAAATAATGTTGATTTCCTCTGTTAGGCACATATCTTTTTGAAACTATTTGTAAACCAGACTACCCACATTGAATAGTACAGCTATAAAATACATTATTTAAAAAGAAAGCAAATGTAGCTTATTCTAGCTGACGTTTAATCTAGGACGACACTCGTAGATGTAGACCAAACACAGTGTGAAACAACACAAAAGACTTTATCTTCCTATAAACCTGCTAAGACATAATCAGGTCAGCTAAGACAAGCAAGCAAAGCTCAAAGAGACTTTTTTGGGGGTTAAAAACAGACTGTACTCTACCTTCCTCCCTGAAAAGATAAGAACAAAAGAGGAGAATATGAACCACTGTAGCATTCAACGTACAACACCTCAATTTACTGTCTAACAAATGGTTTATCTACTTATACTGTAGGCATAATTAAAACACTCACTGTATCTCCCCGATAACTTCTTCGTCAGCCATCTTGGATTTTAATTACCTGGGATTCAAGGACAAAAGAACATGAAGTCATGAAGTGCCACTCAAACTTTTTGTGCAATTCTGGGTGCAGCCTTTAAACACTACGTTTGTGTCTATACAAACGCGCCCACTCGCTGCAACTTTCCCAACAACGCGACATACAGTAAATGTCTGTATCACAGTTATGCTCATTATTTGATATTATTATCAAATTATTATTATCTCATTAGCGGGGAATCTTGTTTTCGGTTAGTGGTCTATTCAGCGTCGTGTTTTGACATTATTTGCATCTTTTCATTGTAAACATTCCTCTCTCTGCCTCTTTAGCTTCAAAGTCTTGATCAACTTTGCAAACAGCCAAAGCTAAATCACATAAACCCTAGGCAATATATTGTGAAGGTGAAACCCTTCTACCCTGAGGCCTGGGGCTTTAAGCAGCTCCGAGGACCTAATTCTCAACCATTTCCTCTTGGCACTGCAGGAAGGCACAGGCAGAACCACTGAAATACGAGCAACATTAAAACCGCTAAGCCTGCACTGCACCACTGAAGGGAAAGTCCAATTCACCCCGGACAGACTCAAAAATCTACAGTAATATCATAAATGAATGTACCTCAACACTTTTGTCAGTGTTAAAAAGGCATTAACAATGGTTCAAATGAACACTTGTATGCATTGTTAATTTGTTAACGTGCATTAAGAATTAATTATTCAACTAATTCATTAATATCCATCAATTCAACACCTTTACCTTTCAGCTAAGGGAAGTGGATTATCTGGGTTAAAAAACAAACAAAAAACATGTGGTGGACAACAACATCTGTTAAATTGGAGCAGTTTGTCAAAATGATCACCTTTAAATCTCATAAGCCGTCCTGAAATTAAAACAACAAACTATTTCTCTGCTACTGTAATGTAAATGTATTTGAGGTCAATCAATAACAAGGTCACAGAGAGAGTTTCAAGAGGCCTCTCTGGTGTCTGACATCCTATATATAACTGCCAAATTCCAGAAAGCTATTGTGCACAACAAACGTTTGGACGGTATCTTTTCCATGGCCTCGTAAATTACCACATCGTAAAAAACATTGCCAGTGGGCTGATCTTCGGGGAGAGAGCAGGGATCTATTTATAAGTTTAATAAAGTGTGATTTTGAACAGGTGTGAAAGCACTCTCTAGACAATGGACTTGGCTCACCTCGACACTAATAGTAAATCAATGCAGGGTGCACAGTCAGGCTATTTTTGCTGTCCCAGTTTGGTTAGCGACTGGTTGTGCCATACAGACTGTACCTGCACTGCAAGGTGAACCCAACTCAATTTAAACCTTTGTTAAAGGTTTACGTGCATAAAGCACAAGTTCATTATATCGTATATTTACAGTAGCCTACGTTAGTAGAAGAAAGCTGTATGTACGCTACAGAACTGAAGAAAGCTGTCTTATATGGATAAATCTCTTGCTTTTATGCTATTATAAATATAGTTATGGGACTTTTTTCCTTCCGTTTTTAACAGTTTGTCTCACCAACTGCAGGTTTATTAAATAATTTCATTACAGAAATCCAGCTGTCTTTAAGATGTTACTGGTTCAGCAGTTTTGATGGAAAGCAACAGGGTGACGAGGCTTTCGCTCAAACCAGTTCCCCACCCCTGTGTCTGTGGTGCAATTATGTCTTTCAGAGTGAAAATACAATTCCAACAATTCCTACTTGCCATTATTAGATGCCATGCACATGCATAATACAGCCTACTTTCTGGGGCCTAGAAGCTAAGTATTGTAGTTGACAATAACGTCAAACAGTGGCCAGAGTGGGAGAGAGAGGGAGAGAGAGAGGGAGGGAAAGAGAGAGAGGGAGGGAGGGAAAGAGAGAGAGAGAGAGAGAAAGAGAGAGAGAGAGAGAGAGAAAGAGGGCGCCATCTGGTTGAAATCTTTATCTCAGTAGTATTACAGAAGCATTAAATGCCAATCCAGAAAGAATTCACAGTGTGTGCTGGTTGTCGGCCCATGGCATTAAACATGTATTTGCTTTAATGCACGCGGTCGGCCTCTGCCTGTCTGAAACGGTGGAATAACACACAGTCTAGCGGTACTGGAATTTTGCGGGTGCTGTTTTCAGCATTAGCCCAGTATTAGGGCAAAGCCCGGAGCATGCGACCGATACCCCGGTCTCTGGGGCGAGATTAGCACTCATATACAGCATATATATGGGCCGTGGGAGGCCAAGCCAAACACAGTAAGCCAAATGCAACCAAAAATCTTTACGGCTGCACTTAGGGAATGTCTGAAGCAATTTCAGTCATCATTCAAAACAGTGGGACAACAGTTTGAATAAATTAAAGTTATTTTGAGTTGGATTTTTGTAGGCATGACAAAAACATAACTCATCTTAATATATCCTTTCTTCAAGATTGCGGTTATTGATAACTTGGAAAGAATTCATTACAAAACATGGAAATGAATGGAGATGCAGATATACAAACCGTCTGAGGCCTGAGAGCTAAAGCCTTACCTGCTGTGTCCCTGAGGATGTGAGACGTGTTAGGCAGCGGTGCTAGGCAGCGGTGCTAGGCAGTCTTATTCTTCCTAAAACAGATAAGTTGAATCGCTGCCCGTCCCCAGTTCCCTGCAGACCTCATAACACACCACTGGCTCTCCACGTGACCAACTGTCCCTTCTCTGACTGGAGGGGGGGTGTCAGGTCTATTGTTAGTGGCACCAGGTCCAGTAATGCCTTGGGCTCCTCGGTTAAATTACACAAAAAACTGAAAAGGCCTCGATTTGCTGCATGTTAGGCATGAATTAGGCATGAGCTTAATTGTCAGAGTAAAGAGAGGAGATTTGGCGTGTGGAATAACTCAAAGTCTTTATTGCTATTGTTGAGTTAATGGTACAATTATCAGAACATTCATCCAGATGGAAACTAGAGTATCCATTACAATAGCGCTGTATGTGTTTCGGAGAAACTAAAGACGGTGTGCTTTGCAAAGCCGCATCTCTACACATGAGACAAGTGTCTGGTTAAACATTGAAATGAAAGGATACAAAAGAAAATGGAGTTGTCATTTAAAAAAAACAAAAAAAACAATACAGCAACATGAAACCACAGTATAAAGCAAGAAAATAAATGTCACATTAAATCACGAGAGATATTTTGGTCGAGCTCCCCTGCTCTTTTCAGGAGCCATGGAATGTGATTGTCGAGATTTTTGAGCAGAACATGGATTAGTTTAATGCCCCTGATAACCTTTATTTCTTTATTTCCTAAACTAAGAACCGGAATGTTCTACTCACAACCTCTTCTGTGAGTTAAAAGACGTCAGCTCAGACACTGAATGTTATGATTATGTCAGACGCTGAAATTACATTAGGCTGATACCATGTATTTCTCCCTCGCTTGTCAGTTATATTAAAAGAAACGATTTATTGCAATCATAAGGCCGAAAGAATGACATAGTGGTACATGTCCTTGCATTGTACTATCTCACTACACATCTGGATCCTACAGGCGAGGCCTTAATACCGTAAACAGAGGCTAGCAGGCTTACAGCTGGGCTGTAAAACCACTGAGTGCCGTTTCCTATATGAAAAACATGCATTCCGTTGTAAAAGTGACGCCGCTTGCTTGTACTTTGAAGAGGAATGTCTACGAAGAATTTAAAGTGACGCTGAGTCTCCGACAACAGGTACAACATCTACCAAACAGAGAAATCGAAAAGGACGAAAAACACGTAAAAAGATAAATAATAAAAGTAAAAAAAAAAAAACGCATTGTAAATGTCATAATGACCTTCTGAATATTCAGGTCTCCTGCCAAAATGAGTGCTGTAACTGCGGGCTTGTGAATAATCAATTCGAAATTTAAAAAAGCAAAATACCTTTTTTTTTGAGTATAACGATATTATATAAGATACAGTATAATAACTAAAAACAACACGTGTGCTAACATATATTACTCAGACCATTGTTGCGCTATTTGTAAGACATTATAAAAGTGAAATCAGCTAAATTCTAGAAGTGCTTTCAATTTTAACCTGAACTGGTGAATAAAATAGCAACGTGTGAAGCTTTTGCTTTAAATATAAATTAAAAAAAAGAGATGGATGATTAACTGTTTGAGGGATAATGGATGTAATGTGATTTCTTTGGAATACCAACATCTGTAATTTGTCTTCAGAATTAACTTAGGGCAGGTGTGGAACAAAGGAGGACACTCTAAATTTAACGTATTTTTTTCTGTAAGGATCTGACAAACTGTCACAGCATGTTTTACTTCTTCTTTTAGATAGCAACAATTCAATGTGCAAAGACACTATTGCCCAGCAAGCAAATAGATTACGATGCCGTTTTGATACAGTGCTTGGGAAGCCTTTATTCTGTCCCACCATCTCCTTGGTTCATCTTGGGCGTGGTCTTATTATTTGGTACATAGGACATAGTCAAAAGGAAGTCTTGGATTGTCATGGTCCCCGTCTTCAGTGGCCTTTGGAGGCATTAGTGTCCCATACCTGGAAGAAGACACAAAAAAAGGTCTATTAGCTAAACTACTTTGTGTTCAGATTTAAGGGTTAATAAATCTCGCCTCGTATAAAAGTGTTTATGTCTGCTGGATAATAAATGGCCCTATGCCACTTTTCCCCTAAGCGCAGCGATGCGTTTAACTAGATGTTTGTCAAACATTCTTGTGGCCATGTTTAGCTGTACTGTTCAGTGTCTTGTCTTAATGCTGTTCACCTTTGCTTTCATTGGTGCTATGATTTACGAGCTGTGGCTTGTTGTTCTTGCCGTAACGGAACAAAAGCCTTTAATCATTTATTTAAAAAAAAAATAAAAAAGGATTTTACGCAAGCAGGAAAATGAAAGCATATAACACAGAGGGCAACAGACTGACAAACGCTGGTGACACATTTCAATATGAACTAATTAATACATTTGCAACTCTGGCTTTATTCAGTTATTATTATTGAGAAATTTCTACAGTTTAAAAAAATTGTCTGAACTTTATCTTCAAAAATTGAACAACGGTTAAACCAAGGACTCTTTGTTTTGTATTTTGTGAAAGTGGGCCATCGCAAGAGGGCGATATCTTTTTGTAACAAGACTCAAATCCACTGTCTAACATGTGCTGAGGGGGAGGAGGGGGGTTGGAACAGGCACCCAGCCTAACATGGTGCCAAATGCCTTTTAAGTCCCTACATGTTAAGGAACATAAGGTTGGCGTGCTGCTCTTTGTTCTAAAGCAATAACTAGCTTGGAGTATGTGTGTGTGTGTGGGTGTGTGGAAAGGAGGTCTTAAAATCTATACATAGGCCGTGTCATTCTCTGGGTCAGGCTGGGATGGGGTGTTAATCTCCACCAGCCTCCGCTTGTGATGTGACAAACCCGTGTGGTTGTAACAGGCCAGATGGCACTGTTATGGAGGGAGACTTATGGGAGAAATATAGGGAACATGCTAGTGGAACTGTGTTTCTACAGGGTGAACGGTCATTGTGTTGTTTCCTTTTTGTTTGAAGCGATGGGCAGAACTTGTATGGAGGCAGAATGCATAGTGTGTACAAATCCCTGCATATGTGTGTGTGTGTGTGTGTGTGCGTACATGGCGCTGTGATTGGGAGGAGGGGGGGGTGTGTGTGTCATGCTAGACTAGTGTCTTGTGTGTCGCTGAGTGTTTGAGCAAACAAACACAGAACTCTTTCCCTCCTGGAGTCCCTCAAGGCCAAAGTCCTGCTCCGTCCAGCAGGACTTCATAGTGAGTGCGGCCCAGATTTTAAAATAGCAAACAAGGCAAAGGTGAAATTTAAACCTCATGTGCCAATATACCAAATGGCAAACTGCAAGCAAATAATACAGCTGTCACTGGTTTTACTGGGCCACGTGAGGTAGTTTTGAGAGTACACACGTAGCATTCACACAGGGCAAGTTCAACACGTCCAGTCTTGATATCTCAATGTACGCAAGCAGGACAGCGATCACGCATAGCAGGCCAAACGTACCTCAAGTTGGGGCATTGTGACTACTAGTGCTTCTACTGTACGAACACTGACATGCACTTCAAGTGCACATAAGCCAGCCCACACACATCCAGACAAGCGTGGTGATTCAAACAGACTCACCGTTGGTGACTGATTTAGTCTCCCCTCTGCCCATCACCTGAGAGAGGGAGAGAGAGAGAGAGAGAGAGAGAGTGAATAAAACTTAAATGGTCAACATGCTATACAAAGAATTATTAGTTGTACAGAGACTGAACATCATTTGATAACCAAATGAGTTGCATTGACATTCATTATTCATGTGTGTTATTAGGTGGGAAGTGTCTCTAATTCAGGTGTCAAGCGTTTCATTGTGAGTTAGGTGGCAGCTAGCTCTAGGTGGCAGTGTCTTGTGCACATGCTTTAGTTTTGCATACGTTCATATGCCCCTTCCCAGGTTCGTGATACGTTTATAATCACTTTTATACCAGGTCTGCGGGTGCGGCTTTCCCAGCTGCCTCCAGCCCAGCCGCCTCCAGCCCAGCTGCCTCACTGCGGTCTGTGCTGCAGCAGTTAGCTAGCGTGGGCCGTTAAGAGTACACAGGGGAAAAACTATCGCCACCGGCTTTTTGAGCATCCCAAACTAAATATGGAGACTCGATATACAGTATAAAAACAGACGCTCCCTAAACCAGCTTCTGGGAAAAAAAAGACACAAAAAAAAGAAATGCCAATATTACCTCAGTCACTGCTGACAGGTTTATTTACAATGACCTGTTTTCACTATGAGCTGATAACAGCTATTCAACGCTTTGAGACAACCTGGCTTTGTGTGGCTCGTCGTAAAATAAATGTGTGAGCTTGGCAGCAGTTGGCCTGTGTCGCGTTGAGCGAAAAGGAAAAGGATGAAGGGTGAGGCAAAAACACAGCCATTGGTGAAAAGCTTTCGGCCTGTAGTTGGACAATGAGAGTGCCGATAAAAGTTTTACGACTTAGCGTTTACGTTGAGCTCTAATACAGTATTGCTGAGTCGGCCTTAACCGGATGATTACATCTTCTTCAATGTAATGGTTTTGTAAGTACCAGACATTTGTACTAATACCTTAAGCAATATTGAAAATGGAGTGTGAAATTTAGGAAGGAAACTCCTCAAATATAATTATGATTAAGATAGAAATAAAGCAATCCTGTCCAACCACAGCAGAACAGAGAATAGCCTTGCTAATAGCAAAAAGCATATAGCGGACAGTTATGACTTCAGAGGATGAGGTCACTTTGTGATAAGCGTAGAGAGAGAACCAGTTTTTCTCTTCTTTTTTTTTTGTTTTTTACCTCTCCAGGCTGCTTCCAGATTTAGCGGTGCAAGACAACTAGCTATGTGAGTTCTTTGAAACAAAAAGAAACAGAACCAATTTTTATTCCCGTCCGTTCCAACAATACGGTGCGATCATGTCAATAACCGTATCTTCAGTGAGCTGTACGACAACATTGCCCTGGCTGGACGCTGAAGTCATGAGAATGTGCCGGTGTTCCTCAAACCTTCTGGCATCCAGGGGAAAATACGCCTTGCTATGCACATTTGTTAAAGTAATGCGATATGAATGAACTATTCTCAGAATGCCCTCTCTAGTACAGCGTTGTTGACCATTCAACTCACTAGAATATAATGAGTCTTTATTGGTCACACATACAGTAGAGCACAGGGATGTTGTTTTCTTCGCATACCTCAGCCTGTCAGGAAGCTGGGGTCAGAGTGCAGGGTCAGCCATGATACAGCGCCCCTGGATATTGGCGCTGGAGCTTATGGACACAGCAAGCTCTGATAAATCAAACCAAAGCTGCTTACCTTGGTTGGAGTAGTGCCTTTGTTCTCCCATAGACTCCTCTTGTTAGTGACGTCAACAGGCTTCAGGTCCTGGCCAGGACAAGGAAAGAGAGGAACGGGTTACGAGAGCACGACAAACGGGCGGTTCTTACGAGAACGGACGCACAGTAAATCAACTTGAAAGCGTGGGTCACCAAATTGTGGATGGAGCATGCGACAGTACCTTAGAGATGAAGGAGAGAAAGAATGACAGAGGAAGATTAAGAGGTCCAGCAATGAAAGAAATGGCCGACAGACACAACCAAGCCGAGAGGGGCCTGTCTAGTAGAAAGGCAAGAAAAATAGCACACTCATTATCAACCACAGTATGGGTCAATTGCACTTTAAGTGACCTTCGTGTGAATTAATGTGCTTGTTTACACAGATGGAAGGTTACAGAATAGCCAAACACAGTCATTATCATATCATCATCTGCCTGCTTCAATAAACATTTGGCAGGAGAAGGTTTAAAGGGTGATTCAGTGATGTGCGGCTGACATGATCTTCAGCAGCTAAGTGGCTTAATGAACAATCTTTTGAGAATACTCACTCTCTGGGCACCTATCTAATCACGAAACAATGACAATTTAAAAGCTTCCTTTTGTACTCGCGGTGTCTCCGGCCGCGAGTTGCCTATTTGAATGCAGGCCAAGGCGCAGGACACGGAAAGCCTTAAGACAAATATTAGTCTTTGGTTGAAATACAGCCAGGAAGAGCAGAGACTAGAAGAGGTATTATACGTTGGAAGGGAGCCACATAATACAGTGTTGGGAGGAGGAATAAAGCACAGACCTGCTGTCTTGTCTGATAGCTACGCTTTTGATAAAACCCTCAATTTACACTTGAGCTGATAACAACTGATACCGAATATGAACATCCACCAAATGCTGATAAAATGACATGTTGTAAGAGGGTTAAAAATCGAGTCAGGGGCAACTAGCTTGACTTATTGCCTGATTAATGGCCACCAGGTGGGGCTAGACAGGCGCTATCGCGCAGAACGGATTGGCAGGGGTCCAATCTTTCCCAACTGCTTCATTTGGAAATTATTATTAAGCCTGCATAGAACACGATCTGCTGCTATCACAAGTATTTTATATACATTTTAAAAAAGGGGGATTACTGCTCACACGCTCCGCGGGCAGAATCTGGAGTCACATGACACGTACTGGATCGTGTTGGTGGAGCACCAACTGGCCTGTGTGGTCAACGCAAATGCTTTGAGAGCGGCTGCCGGGGTGAGAACACGTCCTCCTCAAATGGGCCCTGAGATTTGAGCTTAGCATTCATTCGATAGCCTCAAACAGGAAGATGGGGAGGAAATGAATCGATTCTTGTGTGCGATTCCACAGACGTACCCGCCGATGTTTGCGATGTGAGGCGTGAACAGGTCCAGGGACCATACAAATAAAATAGAATAAAAAACTCTGCGGCGGTTGCCGTGGAGACGACCTACCGCTGGCCTTCCTCCCGGTGTTTTTCCACTCTCGGGGGTTTTGTTCAGCCAGTCGTTGATGCGGCCCGCCACACCTATCTTCATCACAGCTGTTTCCTGTTTGGACAAGGGTCAAAGGTCAGGGAGGCCACGGCCAACCACCGTTGGCGGTGCCGGGGTTGGGACAGGAAGGGAGTGATGGAGGGACGCAGTCCTCTCCCCGCACGCACGCGCACACACGCACGCACGCGCACACGCACACACACACACACACACGCACACACACGCACACGCACACACGCACACGCACACACGCACGCACGCGCACAACTGTGTTCTGTTCTGCTACTAGAGGTTATTATCAAACTCTAGTGAATGGACTATTACACCTTTTTTAGCGATGATGATACGACACGTTAAGCGCTTATCAGATCACTGACATTGAATTAGATTTTCTGTTGATTTTCTGCTCTGCCGATCATTATTTGATTGATTCATTTTTTGGAATAACCATTCCTGTAATCAGTCGTTGCGTTTATGTTGACAGGACCCAAGGATGATCATTTTGACAACAGGTGAGGAGATCTTTAATGTTAAAATGCCCAGCATGACACACACACACATATACACGCACGCACACGCACGCACGCACGCACACAGGTCCTAACACTATGTGTTCTGTTATGCGTGCCGGTGTGTTTTCAACCTCAAATCACCAAGGTAACGGTGTGCTGGTGAATGTGCTACAGATTAGAGTGGCTCGATGCCAAGGACAGGGGGTCACGCTGTGTGTTCCTGCCCCGCGTTGCATGCCGCCTCTTGTTGTCTCCCTGTTTTCTGTGGCGGCCGCAACGAGCGAAACGTTAAACTGAAGAAAAAAAGCAGCATTGTCTGTTTACCGCTTGACGCGTGACTCATTTCACTGAACAGAATGCACATTCAAGGCCCCACTTTTCAGTCCATAATTGCGGTTTGGGAGTATGAATGAGCGCAGTGTATTTTTACAGCACTCGCTTTTTCGAGAACTCTCTCTGATTGGCCAGCGGGGGGAAACGCTCGCGAGGTTTTTTTTTACCACCATCCCAATTAAATGCAATGACCCCCAACCTGTGATGTCATCTCTCTTGCTGTCTGATTGGTTGATGTTTATTGTCGTTTGCAGTGCCCGGGGTCACCGGCGTCCTATTGGTTCTCATACTCTTCCTGATGTTCACAGCCTCCTCCCACTGCATACGGTACGTCACCATACACTCTCCCGTCACCGTAGAAACGTGTTAAAGCTGCATAGGATAGTTTGGAAGAAGATTATCGGGCTTGTTTGGAAAAAAGACGCAACTGCACCCTATATGATATTTAAAGCTGTCATATTTTTTTGACTTTTATCAGACCCTTTTTGGCGGTTTTATTGAGAAGATACATTTCCACGGCTAATTGTGTTTGCATAACCTTATGCAGCTATAAGTTCAAATAACAAAAACACACAAGACAGAAAAAAGCAAAGACAAAGGGGAGAACAGAGGCTAAATACACTAGGGAGGATTGGGAAGTGGGAAACGGGTGAGGCAGATCATTGGTAAAAGGGGAGGAGCCTAGTAAAAGGGGCGGGGCCAGGGGACGGTAGAAGAAAACAGACTGAATAGGTGAAAAGGGGAATTAAGGGCCAGGCAGAACAAAATAGGAAACTAGACACACTAGCGGAGCATGGCACACATAGAAAAACACAGTGTTGTTATAATGATCTGTTCTCTAGGTGTGACATTCCTTGAAAAATGTAAAGTCAGACTGTAGACTTAACAAGCTGGAATGAAACAGTAAGAAGTCCATGTTGGTCTTTGTATAAAATCAGTCTCAGCCATAAATCGGCTGCTGACTCTTTGAATTCAGCTTATCAGCCTTTTGACTCTTTCTGCCACCCCAGGAAAGATAAATTTTGCTTAGACAGCCTGTAAAGTGCTGCGTGTGTGTGCATGCGTGCAGACCTGCATTTGTCTTTGTCCATTAGTATATCTAGTCTGCCTCTCTGTCCTGTGTGTGTGTGTGTGTGTGTGTGTGTGTGTGTGTGTGTGTGTGTGTGTGTGTGTGTGTGTGTGTGTGTGT
>JAODLI010016935.1:0-23317 GCA_027575585.1 Percopsis omiscomaycus
AGGTTTGACTGAACCCTTGGCATTAAGGAAATATAAGAAAAGTAAATATAATAAACACCATGTCGCCACCGATAATTGTTACTTATCAGTAACAATGATGTCTGTGTTACTTTCAGAAAGAAAAGCAGAAGCGCGTTTCTCATCTTTGAAACAAGAAGGAAATGACTTTGTGAAGAAAGGCCAATACCAAGACGCTCTCGGAAAGTACAGTGAATGCCTTAAGCTGAAGCCAGAAGAGTGTGCTATCTATACGAACAGGTCAGAGGCTCTTTCACGCCCCACACGGAACAGACACGCACACACACACACCACTTTCACTTCCACTTCCCTGCTCGTGTTGTGCATGTCATACAAAAATGCCCCCTTGACTTTGTGGTCATGTTGTCTGTCAAGTGTATCTGAAATGTGTCTTGGATAGTCTAGTGGTCTAGGTGTTGGACTCCCAGCTGGAAGGTTGTGGGTTCAAGCCCCAGGCCTACCTGTAAACATCTTTGAGCAAGATGCCTAATCTTTGAGCAAGATGCTCCATGTAATAGCTCCATTGTAAGTCGCTAAATGACCTAATGGTAATCGGAATTAACAAGAGTTGTAAACGTTCAAATATCACATTCAAAAGTGCAGCTGCCATCTAATTCTGTCCCTGACGTCAGTCAGCCAGCCACCCATGACACATCTATGTGTATTTCATCTCTCTCTCTCTCTCTCTTATCTCTTCTCTCACACACACACACACAGTAGTGGACAGATAATTGACTAGAAGGGAAACCCTGAAGCTGACATGGATCATTCACTACCGTTTGTGTGCGTGCCGTGTTGCTGAAAGGGCTTGTATGCACAGCCACACCAGAGTAAACATCCTCCCTAATGTGTGCCCTTGTTTAGACACAAGTGCCATATTAATCTATTGATTCAAATTGTTCAGGTAGTCTTTTATTTAATCCTGTCCTGTGGCTTTTTCAATTCATTTTGACAAAAAAAATGAATAAGCAACCACGCCTATTCCTATTACCTGACACTTATCTAAATTTGCTAAACAAAGTGCATAGTTGATAGAGCAATTAAAGTGTGTGTGTGTGTGTGTGTGTGTGTGTGTGTCCAGAGCGCTGTGCTACGTGAAGCTGGAGAGGTTTGCTGAAGCCAAGCAGGACTGTGACGCAGCGCTCGGGCTGGAGCCAACCAATAAAAAGGCCTTCTACAGACGAGCCATGGCCAACAAGGGCCTGAAGGTGAGCCTCTTGTATGGCTGCTGGTCTGGAGTTGAGCTAGTAATAGTGGTCCTCTACCCAGCGTTGTGGCTAGGGACCCTCCAATGGGTACATCGAATAATAAGTGGTGTTGCCGCCTGCCAACAGGACTACCTGGCGTGCACCTCAGACCTGCAGGAGGTGCTGCAGCAAGACCCCAACGTGCAGGAGGCGGAGAAGGAGCTGGAGGAGGTGACGGTCCTGCTCCGACAGAGCCTGGCTAACGCTGCCTCGCCAGCCAAACCCAGGAAGGCCGTCCCCATCACTGAGGTAGCAACACTGTTTCTTTCTGGTTCTCACTACTGCTTACTGGGTTTATTTTCAGTCTAGCTAGTAAAGGCCTAGCTCTGGACCCTGCTTCGGATGCCTAATCCAATACAATAGAGGCTGTTAAAGATTGCACCCAGCTAAGATATAATACAGGGCATCGGTTTGGATGATGTGTGCAGTCATATTGGAAAATGCCGGGAACTGAAAAAACATACCTTGTAGCCCAACTAATACAGTGCAGACTAATGCTCATTCATGTACAGTATAGTCTCTGAATTCACCGGTGAATCCTGCTTCTAAGGAGTTACTTTCACTTAAAAGATACCACATCCTCTATGTGGCTCTGTCATTTATACTGTTTACGTGTCTCCATATGTGTGTCATGCTTTATTTAGCATGACAAACCTACTCTCCTGAGAGACTTTCAAAACCTTTATGTCTGAGGGGCATATTTCCTTACATAATATCCTTATTGTTCGATAGGAGCTAAGCAGTTTCTAAAGATGTGTGACTGAGGCGTCTTTGTTTCACTCTCCCAATGTGCACTTGACTTTTAAGGTTGGCTTTTATGCCACTGTAAAGAACCAATCATCAAGAAGGTGTCAGTTGTCCCGCCCTAGCAGATGGAACAAAACTGACAGTCAGGGAGATGTCAATCAAGCAGGGTCTGTACTCATCCATACAGTCCTGAGATGACGTCTAATCAGGCACATTAACTGAACACACCTGTGTGGGTAGACAGGCAGACACGAGCACCAGCATCTTGAGGGTCACATGCAGTAAAAACACCACCGTCTCCTCCTAACGGGCGAGGAGAAACTCCCCAAAAACTAATACTATTTGAATAACAAGGTTAATATAAGGAGAATGAAGACACAATCCCCCATATCATAACCTCAGGTTGATGGTGATGAGGAGACAGCACCCCCGTCAACCTCAGAGACCAACGGCAGGGTAGAAGACCTCCCCATCAACCTACAGCCGACCAACGCCTACGAGTTTGGCCAGGCCTTAAGCGCAGCCCGCTCCAAGGGAAACACAGCGGCCTGCGCCGACCTGCTGTCCTCCGTCTCCCCGGAAATGTTGCCCCAGTACCTCAGCACCCAGCTGGATGGCCACAACATCAGCTTCATCATGCAAGCTCTGGACTCTCACCTCCTGAGGACAGACCCCGGCCTGGTCTACCGCCACCTCAACCACTTGCACACCGCAGACAGGTTCTCGGTAAGGGCTGGTTGCTTTGGGACAGTTTGTTCTCTACTGAAATATAGCAACAGCATTTCCTATTCAAATTTAAATAATTTACAGTATATCTAATTGCCTCAAACTGATTTTTAAAGGTTCGCTCCTCGATTGTGTTTCTATAGTGCCCTCAACCCCAAATTTCTGCCCCAGCTAACTTTTTTATATTTGGAAACACAACTGTGCATTAAAGAGCACTGTAATTAGAGGGGTAGAGAGCTAGGAGCTCTGTAGGGGGTGGAGTAGAGAGGAACGCAAGCACTCGAGAGGCGCATGAGTGGTGAGTTTAAATCCAAAATGTTTTTTGTAAATTGAGGAGTCTATCACAGGCAGCTTTGACAGTGCTCAGTAGCTCAGTAGATATTAGTTATTTGTGGTATGGTGAAGGGTGAATATCGTTTCATAGTTTGTTTTTCCATGTCATCTGTAGGTTGCCCTGATGCTGCTGGAGAAAGAGGAGCATGGGCACATGACTCAGATGTTTGAGCATCTGTCGGCTGTGGAGAGCACAGAGTTTACAAAGAACGATGTTCAGAACCTGGCTAACAAATACATTTGACCCCCCTCCTTCCTGCCCCCTCCTGCATGAGCTATGACTAAATGACAACAGATCTATGCAAAAAAACAAAAAACAAAACACAAGTGGACAACGGCTAGGGACCCAAATTCTATTAATTTCTCTGGTACCCTGTTTCAGTAAACAATATAAGGAATACATTTTTTTTTTTCTCCCAAAAGATTTTACTATTAAACTATACTTTTGTACCACCGCTATCCACTTGCAATGTAAGAGAGACAAATGTATATTAAAGATGTTCCATGTTCTGCATATAGATCTAATCTAGTGTCCTTCTTAACACAGTACCATTAGCTCAGGCCAGGCTTCTGTTTATAACTCAGTTTCTCTGGTCTATGAACCCTATCAAGGCTTTCATGTCAGTCAGTCGATGAGGCAAGTTAAGGTAAATTTGCTTGACCAGCCAAATGGAACTGGAATTATTCAAGGTCAGAGCAGGTTTATAAAAAGGCATATTCAATGCATGCGGAATAATTCATCAGAATAGAGTGAGCAATGTCATTTGCTGAGTTTATGGTTATCAAGATGTTCTGTCTCCAGTGACAGGAACAGCATTTAAAGATGAATGTAATTTTTTTAAACAAAAAATCCAAAAAATCCATATTTTTACTGTCACTTTCTCTCCCCAAATCAGAAATGCAACATGAAAACTGGGTAATTAAATATAAAATCATATTTTCCTCTCTGAAGTCAAGTGAACAAGTATGTTAAGGTGTTCAACTGTGTATATAAAGTTATGAAAATTTGTTAAACAAATTGAGACTGTCAGCATTCTTACCTGCAGATTATTGCAGACATACACTGGAGAGTTGCAACATCTATATGCAAGATGTGTGCCTTCAGGTTTGGAGTTGACCAATTCGTCTTTTGTTTAATGCACAAATTTTAGATGTTCCTTAAAGAGTTATGCTATTAAGTAGCTGGTAATCCAAATTTTAAAGGACAGATTCATGCATGCCCTACAATGCACAATTTTCAAAATGGTTTCTGTGTACGGAGCACAGGATTAAACTCATAGTTCCTCAAACTAAAATATTTTATCCCTTCCATCTCCATCAGATTAACCGCTTAGCTATCCAAAACTTCTAAAATTGTCTTTCACTGCATAATTTCTGAATGTACTGTGTTCAGTTCAGGGGACTAATCTGTACGAAGGGAATAATGTGCATGTACTCTACAGTTCCTCAACAGGCTGGTTTTACCATTATATTTTAGTAGAGATGTAAAAAATTGTCTTGAAGATTAAGAATAAAATATTTATCAATAACCTGTGGGAAACAATCTTATTTCTCTATGGTACAAGGTATGACATAACAGTCAGACAACCAAGGACCACAAAAACATGTATATATATTTTTTTTATTTTTTTTTTTCAGATATGCATTTACACACATTGTAAAGCAAATTAGCAAACAAATATACAAATACCATACGCCATCCTGCACAAATAATCTCTGGCACTAGTGTTAAAATTAAGATCAAGAAACAGGAGTTTTGGTGATGTGTGACCTGAACCGAACAATGTTGTCTTTGCATGGGGAGGACAGCAGCAAGTTGCCTTGTCCCTCAAAAAAATAAAATAAAAAAAAAGTGCTCATTCAGCAACAGACCTGGGTCAGAACACTATTCAAAAAGGCTGTGAACTTGCCTGCTGGAGCTTCAGCTCAGGCAAATCCCCAGTCGCAGACCTAAACTGTCCGATGAGCGCTCGAGAGGGGCTCAATAAACTGGGAATTTTAAAGTAATTAAAATAGAATTTGACTTCAGGTCTGCTCAGCAGCACCAGTTGGCATGACATACAGTAACCACGGAACAGAACAACAAATCAAGTTGGGAACCCATAACGAACAAACATATGCATCCCCATTAACTTTGTGCATTGCAGTACATTAATGTAAGAACAATTACAGTTAACAGTGCAGGTGCCATGGCCGTTCTGCGGCCTGTTATTTGCGTAGCATTTGAAAAGCATGTAAAAAATAGCAGTCTGTATGTGTATATATTCCTGGGTCTCATCTTCATTCATCCCCATGGTGTAAAAAGGATGCACCATACTGTGTCTAAAAGGTGAAAAACAGACATCACAGGTATAAGGAGTAAGATTTAACAAGAGCCTGAGTGCTGTCTTTGGTAGGCAATTGAAATCTCTTCATTTACCATGTCTACCACAGTATATACTGTATATGTATGAATACTCTGATAGCGTCGCTCCCAGACAGACATTCTGAAATATATCATGTAAGTGTTTTTGAAAGACACAGTGGAAAGAAACAGACAAATAGAAAGAAAACAGCTTCTTGAAGGCACCATGAGTTAACAAACAGAAGATATCAAAAGTTCTCTCTTACTCCATGAGGCGAGACCATCAGCCTGAACGAAACGACAGGACATAATTTCTTTACACAATTTCACAGAATTGACAAACCCATTGGTTAATGTGATCATAATCACTTTCAGCATTATCTCGATCGGTAAACTGTGGCCTTGCAGAGACCTTCCTCTATTCCTCTGCCAGAGAGCAGCTTTCAAACTACAACTCTTCCGAGATGACTCTAATACTTTCTGAACAACCCCATCACGGAAACAAAATCAGGCCTGGGAGTTCCCAATGCATTGCACTGAAAGGGGAACGTGTTTTTAGTCATTCTTGTGTGTGAAGAGTTGCTCAAGGGTTAAAGTATGATGATGATGATGATGATGATACAGACAAGTTTGGTGTTGCAATGCATTCAGGAGACTAGCACAAGCCTCATACCTCCAGACTAGAGTTACATTTGAATCTTTATATCCCCACAATAAATATAGAATAGAACGGAAGAGTCCATTTTTTAGGAATAATTCAGTTGGGGGAAAAAAGGTAAATCATATAGCCTGGTCCCTATTTAAAGGTTCATTTTTAGATTGCTATAATTCTATTTTGTTAATCTTTTCAGGTCAGAACCGCAGCGACCAAATGAACGTGTTGCCTCTACATGAGAAGTGGTGAACATTAAACTAACAGCGAGGCGCCTCTATTACGAGGTGAGCAGTCCAGAAGGGATCCACAGGGAGAAACGTAACATTCAGCAACGTAATGTGTCTGAACCATGTTCTGTTAACACAGACAAATCTTTTCTTCAAACCGTTGTAATGAAAGAAACAAGAAGAACCCACACAAGTAACCCTCTATATCCCTTCATAGGGGACCAGCAGAGGAAATGTTTTAACGTTTAGACGCAGCTGGTAGGTGAGTGGAGGAAGGTCTGTGGGCAGCACTTGCGGTGTTAGATTTCAGTCTGTATACAGGAGTTCTTGGGCTGCTGCTGCTGCTGGGAGGGGCTGGGGTGCAGATGGTGGCTGATGCTGCTGTCGTTGTTGTTGGGTTCTTTTAGCAGCTCCGCGCCACTGCCGTGAGAGTCCAGCTCGGCGGGGCTCACCAGGCTCACCTTGTCCTCCGCGATGAGGCAGAGAGGGGCGAGCTCTGCTCCAGGGCCCAGGGAGGAGTTGGTGGAGGCGGGGGAGTGGGGAGCCGGGGGGAGGGCCTGGGAAGAAGAAGAAGAAGAAGAAGAAGAAGAAGAAGGCTCGGCGGGGCAGCTCTCCAGGCGGTCGTTCTCAACCTCGGGCAGCGGGCTGACGGCGGAGAAGCGCGCGTGGTAGTCGGCGCTGGCCGAGCCGTGGCTGCAGGAAGTCTTCATGCTCTCCGGGTCGGAGCAGCTGAACTCAGAGAAGTGGCTGGAGTGGGAGTCGGCCACCGAGGGCAGGCTGCCGCTGAGCGAGGGCAGGTCGGACTCGAAGGAGTTGGTGCTGCGCTGCTCCAGCAGCTGGGCGTCCATGTCCTCCCGCGTCTCCTTGAGCTTCGTGGCCCCGCCCTTCTTGCGCAGCTTGCCTTTGCTCTTCTTGCCCCCCGAGCCGCAGGAGGAGGAGCAGCAGGGCGGCTCCTTGGCCGGCTTGCAGGAGGCGCCCCTGCCCTCCGAGGAGGGGCAGGTCCAGCCGCAGCGGCCGCCGTCTTCTGTGCCGCTGCTGCCGCTGTGGTGCCGCAGCTTGGCCGGCTTGGACTCTATGTCCACCTGCACCTCCATGCTGTTGCTGTCTCTGGAGACACAGCAGAACGCAGTGTGTCAGCGTGCGTGCGTGTGTGTGCGTGTGCGTGTGCGGCAGGCTAGCGTGAGGCGAACAGACGTGCCATTTACCTGTCCAGGGGCATGTAGGCGTTGAGAATGGACCCAGCCATGGCTTTGGTGCTGGCGTTGTCACTGATTGTCCCTAGGCTGACGGTGCCGGACTCCCCGCTCAGGCTGCAGCGCTCCTTCTGGATGTCAGCCTGCACCTCTAGCCTGTCAGCACATATATATCAACCGTATTGGTCCCATTATAAAGACAGGGGTTTTTCCCCCTTGAAATACGTCTGTAAAAGTGACGTGACTTATATTCAGCGTCTAGACAAATGGCAACAAATATTAGTAAAACGAGTGTTCCCACTGGCAGCCACCGTCCCTCACACCTAGCATACAGGGCCAGGGGCCTGACAGATGGAGACACGCTGATCGTCTTCAACAAAGTGGCTCAAAAGTAGGTCAAGTTAACCAACAACCGAGTTCTGATTTTAAGATCATGGTGATTAATGCAGCAGAGTGCACGTTGACTGTGCATGTGTGGCCGGCATTAGGCCTACATACGGCAAGGGATGCCCTGCTAGCTCACCAATAGTGTAAATGTTAGTGTAAATGGCATTCTAAGCATATAAAAAAAATATTTCTTTCCAGCCAATATCTTCACTACACCAATATTGTGCATGGAAATAGTTTGTGCATGTGGAAGACATTGTTATAAAAATGCCATTTCCAAAGTACTATACCAGTAGTCTCTTGCATACACAAATAGCCAACACGCCCACAATGCACTGGGACGTGCCCGCAATGCACTGGGACGTGCCCGCAATGCACTGGGACGCGCCCACAATGCACTGGGACGCGCCCACAATGCACTGGGACGCGCCCACAATGCACTGGGACGCGCCCGCAAGAGGAGAACATTTACTTTATATATACAAGATTTGGTCTTCAAGTGTTTTTCCAAAGCTGACTTGAAAAAAGGGGGGGGGGGGGGGGGTCAACTTAAATTCAGGATAGTCCATTATTCAGACCAATAGGGTATATAAATACAATTAGGCCATTTAACAGACACTCTTGTCCAAAGAGACTTAGAGTGAGTACAATTACTAGTATTAAAGGAGTTGGGGATTGAACCCACGACCTCCCGGGTGAGAGTCAACCACCCTAACCACTAGACTACCCTGTCCCGTCACTACTGGTTAAAATGCTGCACTAATACATTATGTTATACCTTCCTAGAGGCATTCAAGTGTATTACAAGACATGTTTATCATGCTAGCTTGCTATGGTAAGGGCGTGGGCCTCAACACCCTGTACCTGTTCAGGTAGCTGACCATGGCACTGCCAGAGAGGCTGCCGGTGATGCTGGCCCCAGCCAAGGCCATGGTGGAGGCCGTCTCACTCAGGTTGTCTCGGATGGCTCCGAGACGGTCCATGTGGCTACCGCTGGCACTCAGGCTGCCGGTCAGACCCCCGACACTGCCCTCCCCGATGCTGGGGTTGTTCCGTGTGTCCATCACTGATGTGGTGTCTACACAGGAGGTGTGAACAGCAGAGAAGTGTGAAATGAAAACCAATAGCAGAAAGGGGGAGGCTCCAAGAGGTAAAATAGTAGTAAGGGAGTCTAATGGAGGCCAATATCTTCCTGGAGACGGAAGATACGTGGTACAGCACTAGCCCATACAGCATGAGCTGCATCACCGGCTTTATTTCTTAAACCAGTACTGGCTGCATATTTTAAACCTAATTATGAGAGTGGAAGTAGAGTCACCACAGTGCCAGTCAGCAAAAAGCAAATGAGTGTTGCCTTGAGCGAACACGTGCAATTTCCCACATCAGCGTGGGTGGTGGTTATGGCGCTTTTCCACCGCATGGTACCGACTCGACTTTACTCGCTTTTGGTACCAGGTACTTCATTTTCTACTGCAGATAGTACCCCCTCAATGCAGCTGGTTGTCATAGCAAGCGGCTGTGAACCACTCCTGACGTTGTGGTTCTTTGATCTGTAGTCAAGTCTTTTTTTTACACTGTTTGGAATGTCCTCTCGTAGTCGTGTGTGACCAACAGTTCAGAAACTTCTCGATAGACCTACTTGTTACACAAATTTCCCATCCAGCTCTCACAGGTGAATTAAAACAAATTGCAGTGTCTATAGTAACTTGCAGTATGTCCACTGTCGCGCAATGACACGATTCTCTCTGACCTATCGGTAGTCTGCAGTGTTTTCACGTCACCTTTTGGCATCACCTCAGCTCACTCGACAGAGGCGATACCAAACAAAGTACCAGGTACTATGCACAACTTTTGCACGATGGAAAACCAAAAAGGCGAGTCGAGCCGGTACCATGCTGTGGAAAAGTGCCATTAGAGGGGCAGGGGGGGGGGGGGGGGGGAATGCCCCCCCAAGGACCCGACACGAACCAGTTGCGGCCGCCCCACTGCCGACGTTCATGTCATTCTCGTCATCAAATTCAATCCGGACGCCTTTGCCGTTCCCAGCGGAGACCCCACAGCCCCCGCTGCGACACAGTGAGATGGGAACCACGCCGTACACGTAGGCCAACATAATAGGCACCCCAATGCCTGCAGGGGGACAGGAACACACGTGAGATACAGAGAATGGCAGTGACAGACATGTGGCGCTCATTTTATAAAACCCCATACAGAAATAATGTATGTACTTTAATATGCACCACAAAAAAACATACAATTAATACATAATACTATTATGTATATTTATATATTTTGTAGAAAGCAAGAAATCAGTATTCTTGTGTACTACACACAGCATACTTGGCAGACTGCTGCATTTCCAGTAAAAGTAACTGCTTCCTTCTCCTCCTCAGAGACAATGGAAGATATTTTAACAAAACACTATCTAATGGTAAAATAAATAAAATAAATAAAATTTTTACACTCAGCATTGTGGGAAAGTTTGGGTCATGTAGTTTGCATTAGATGCACAATTCTCCATTATGCTGTTTACATTGTTTGCATACTAAACATCACATTGCCTTCTATTATTAGAATGTTCTATGCAGACAGACAAAGAGAGCAAATGGAAAAAGTTAACTTAAAGAGAAGCTTCCAGAAAACCAGCAGAGGCCACTGTGTCACCAAACAGAAAATAACATTGTAACAGACCTCCCCTCAACTTCCTCCCGTTTATGTAACAGCTCACGAGAAGTCATGTTCACTTTGAAAACAAACACCTGATTAGGAGCACCTAATCCAAAATTCAAGGTTGAAAACAAGATCCCAAAGCCAGTCAAGGAGAACTCACCACAGTTAGATTAGGCTTTCCAATTCATGCTCAACCTTGCGAAAAAATAAATAAATGCAAAATAACAAGAGGAAAGGGAGGAGACTGTTCGGGAAACAGCGAGACAGAACAGAGCAGGGTATGGGTTTGTAAGGAGACTGACCGACAGTGACTGCTGCGACCACCGGAGACACAATGACGGAGAGGGTCACTCCACCCGCAATCACCAGGTTCCTCTTGTGGTTGGAGATGTCTTTGCCCTCGTAGCGGTTATGAATCTACACAACAGAGAGAAGTCACATGGTCTCAGATGGAGCCTGACTCACCCTTAGCCATTCAGGGGCTAGTTTTGGTGGGTTTACCGTCAACATAACCTTTTGTTCCAGCAAGAATACCCAAACAGGGCTGGGAAATAATGTTTTCTGTTGAAAATATACCAATTTCACATTTTACTAGCCAAGAGAGTGTTTGAGAGCAGCAGGAAAAAAAAAATTGAGCAGGGCCTTGCTATTAAACCACTTAATAAAAATGTCTGAAAGAGTGGACAAACCTAATGAGCCATGGCAAGTTTACCAGAAATTATTTTATGCTCCGTTAGGAATAATATTGTTAAGCATATTTTCCAAAACAAAACGCAACCAGATTTGAGCACGTTGTGAGGGGTGACTAATGTTTGGACCAGACAACTACACAGACCATGACCCATCTAGAGCATGCGGAATGTGGCGAGTGATTCATGGTCAAATGCTTCATCTAGCTGAGTGAGTGTAGTTTGGCTTGGCCAGGGGAGAAAGTAGTTGCTGGCTCTGGTTATGTCTTAGCGGCTTCTTGGGGAGGGGGGAATTCCGGAAAACCTCAAAACACGTTCACTTTATTGCATTAGCGTCAAAGCTTTGTTGAACAGAACTGTGTGATAGACTGAGTGGCACAACAGAACACGTGTACGTACTCTGATTCTGACTAGCTAACAACTTGTGTTGGTCTGGTAATCGATAAAAATGGATGATCGATAATCACATTTAACAGAAGATTTATCTGGACATGATTGAGCTGTCCATCATCATACTTTCATCATACTTTCATAATGCCTCTACATAGAGGTTATATGCATCCATATCTTTACAGATATGTTTGACAGTTGGCAACTGACAAAATGTCTGCTTCTGAGAAATCAAACATCTAGTGCCTTAAGATTATATTAACTCAGAACAGTGTCAGGGTAAATATTACTCTCAGATAAAAGTAGTGTAATGTAAATGTAGTGTAAATGTAGAGAGTAGAAATAGTTCTGTAGTGAGAGAACAGCGCATTTCTAGATACAACAGTATCTAGAAATGCACCACTGCACCAGTGTTAGCTCTGAATTTAAAGGTGTCCTTTTCCGCATAACTCATGCGATCAGAAGTGGAAAAGAGTGCCTGCCTCACCTTTCTTCCGACGTACACAGGGATGCCTATAATCATGGCAGGGATGGCGATGCCCGCGATGAGCGCAATGCCAACGGGTGCGCCCACCAGAGTTCCCAGCTGCCACAGGATCTTCTTCTTCCTGCTCCATGGCTTCTTCCCCCAGAACGTGCACCCTGACGGGCTGGACAGGGGTAGAGGAATGAGTCGGTCACACATGGTGTCATGTAATACGGTGCACGGTGGTGCCGTGTAGAGCAGCCCTTTTCCACTGACTGGCAGGTCAACCATGTACCACGTACTCAGGGGCCATGCTCACGTCCATGGTTCCAAGGCATACTTTAAAAAAAAGGAGCCACGAGTTTAGAGGAAAGGCTGTCGCAGGGATCACATCCTGATGCCGAGAGACTTTGCAACCCCCCCCCCCATCCTGTTGCAACCGTAAAACTGCTATGTTGACAGGCCTATCCTCCGCCGGCGTGCGTCTGTGCGAGCACACCAGTTTGAAGCCACCTGCCTAAACGTCAGTAGCTAAATGTGGTGTGTGTACACGTATAATATTTAACCCACCAGGTAGAACACCTCCACCCCTGTGCGGACATACGGACCTCAAGTAATGCAGGTCGGAGATCTCCTTCATGCAGAGCCAGCAGAACTCGCAGCCGCACACGGCGCAGGTCATGTGATTACAGCTGCCGTCGTTCATCTTGATGATGTAGGCGGCACAGCGCGGGCATGGCTTGATGTCGTCCGCTGTGAAGCACAAACAAGCGAGGACAGGTTCAAGTACTGTACAATAATGCAGTATATTGCTGCTTCATGTTTGTGTCACTGAGTGGTAGGATAGGTAAGAAGACAAATCCAACTATAGAATAAAACCGAAAGCATGTCTACTTTTCAGTGGAACACAAATGCGTATCTGACTGTACCAGTTTTAACAAGGGTGATTTATCAAGGTTTTTGAAGGCTTAAACCGTTGCCCATTGAACTACATTACAAGCCCAGTGAGAAGTTTCTTGATATCAAAGCTATCAGTGAGGTTAAAAGCTAGATAGAAGTGGCATGCATTTTAAATTACAATTAGGTCATTTAGCAAACGCTTTTATCCAAAGCGACTTACAATTACATGATGCTATTACATGGAGCAGATAGGGATTAGGCATCTTGCTCGAGGATGCTTACAGGTAGGCCAACTCTGGGGCTCGAGTCGAGACCACTAGACTATCCTGCCCCACAAATGATAATATATAGGGTCTTGTTTGAAAATAGGGAACCTATCCTTTATCCGGTGTGTTTATGTGTACACGCTTCCTGTCCGTTCATACAGTGAGGGAGAACTCAAAAGATCCAACAGGAAAGTGTGCGTGCGTGCGGGCGTGGTCAGCTCACCTGCAGCCCCACTCTCCTGGCTGTAGCTGAGGGAGGAGGATCTGACACTCCTGAGGCGGAGGCTCTGGGCCCTCTGCTGCCGGGCGGCGTCGCAGGTCTGGTTGGGGTGCCACAGCTGCTTGCAGTGGTAGCAGAACTCTGTGCCACAGCCCTCCCGGCCGCACGTGATCTTGGGACAACTGGCACAGCCGAAGGCGATCACTGCATAACTATCAGAGGTAAATGAAAGAATGAAAATATGGGAGGTTAAAATGGAAACCCCTGCTGGAGCTGCTGCCCCCGCGACCCGATTCCGGATAAGCGAACGACGATGAGCGAGTCAGTGAAAATGGAAACCGACTTGCTTCAGTGTTTAAGTTAAAAAGTTCTAAAAGTATTTCAGGGTTATGTGAAATTTATGGATCAGGTTTGTTTTCTTGAAGCATTTACTGGACAAAATAGCATGCATGCCTTTTTATTAAAAGTATGAAAAACAACTGAAAAGTAGAAGTCTAAATAAGGTGATGCAAATGAAAGGGGTCTGTAAGTAATAACATGAATGTGGACTTTATGCAAAGCAAGAAAGAGCAGCCTTTCTGAAGCACTCCAAACCAATAGATCTTCTTTCCAATGAAAACAAAATGGAGTACAGATGTGGCTCTTGGCACGGCTCGAGAAAAGAAACCCAAGTGATGAATATGAGGTGCAATGAGATTCAAGCTGGAGGAGGAAATACAGGGGGCATACTGCTGTTACTTGTAGTCCCATGGACTGGTGTGCACCATCACAGGGACCAACACACAGGATTCAGGACTCCAATGTAATGACTTCACAATCCGTATCTGGGATTTGGCAAGCACACTTTCTGATCACTGATCTCTCTAGTCTGTTCGGTCGTTTGACATGATTGATAGGGCCATGACTGCCCTCAATCAATCTGATTGATTGTTTCTGTGTGTGTGTTTGGCTAGAAATGACATCTCAATGGGGGATTTGATGAGACAGCCTGACTGCCCATAACCAGCCATCCCTAAGCGTGAACACTTCTTAAAAATGTATATTATAATATTTTATACCAGTGCCATGGGTATTTATTTGGCCTAGCTTCCATTTCTGATGAACAAATGATTTTATGATAGAACAGGAACTGAGCAAGCTGTCTTGGCCCTGAAGTAGCAAACCAAAAAAAATAAGTTCAAAATACAAAGTTTTGGTGATGCACTATAATGTTAGGTTTCCTCTAAACTGTTGTTCTTTGGCCTCGTGTGACCACATCATCTTGTTTGTCCCCTGTGGCATTTTGGAACAGCCAAGTGGTCTCTAGCATAATGGAGACAGGCAGATGTAGCTTTGTTTGTGATATTCTCCAACAAACCCCAGTCCAGTTGATTGTTGTTCCCATTGTGAGTTCATGAAAATTCATAACATTGGTAATTTCTTCCATTCCACAGCCTGACTGAATTGATGGAGGGCAGAGAGAGGAAAATGGTTCGGTCAGCTTTTCCAAGCTTCAGTAATTCTTCTGAGAGACAACAGATCTCAGCTGTGGAGAACAGATGCTGTCGGTAGGACAGAGCACCTCTAATCTACACCTGAAAGTAGTCTTGTTGTTCAGAACACCTAGAGGTTCACATACATTACCCATCAGAAACTGAACCTTTCCATAGCAAAAGACGCATATTTTAATGACATTGTGTTGTGTGTATTCATGAAAATTACCATTTAGGAGCAATTAATATAGGGGAAACAACATTAATCCTAATGTCTTCAAATATGTATTTTTTGTCTCAATTTGTTCTCATTTGTCATGCTGTAGATACTTCAGCAGTGCTAAACATTTGCACGTGTGTGTGTTTGTGTGTGAGATCTTGACGCTTTGAGCTCTCGTTGCGTCTGCTGGCAGCGACGGTCTCTGCTCCCGTCTCTCCCTGACTGACCCCTGGATCAGGTTTCAGTTCAGAGCCTGGGAGACTTCCTCCACAGCAGATCACTTCAATGTGCTGAATACAGGCCGAAAGAGGTGAAGCACGCAGACATGACAGTCGGTGTTAAAACCGTGCCTGGTAAACCACAAGGCTACAACGCTCCACAGACTACAGAGCACTGTGGTAAAGGGATGTCTATTATACAGGGAACCACTGCAACAACATTGAAAAACGCCACCTAAAAACAAAAGCCTCAACACAGTGTCAAATCTTTTGTCTCGGTCAGCCAACAAATCTCTTTACACTGCTGACAAACCCTGCTACAAAACCCAGATTAACAGTTACAGAACGCACCAGTTCAGAAAACTGTACCAACACTTTTATGACAAACAATTTTGCACTTCAAACCCCCCCCTAAAACTCAGCATATGCAGGGTCCATAAAGGGGTTGTTTTAACCATGTCATTTAGGCAAATTCTTGTTAGTCTATAGCCAGCACTGGCTTGTATTGGGGCAGGATAGTCTAGTTGTCTGGGTGCTTGTTCCTCTGCATGTGCCTACCTGTAGGCATCATAACACATGACCTAACACCTGTAATTGTATTCACTGCATAGTTGCTTTGCATAAAGATCCGCTAAACGACTTAGTTGTAATGACTACTTTAGAAACAGGGAAGATGCTTACTTACCAGTAAACTTTAGTCTGAGTGCACAAGAAAAACTGTGGACTCAAACAAAGTGTGGGACCCCTTCAAAAACACATCACACATGCAGGTGATCAGTTCTTTCTTTCTCTTTACTTCTCTGGAACACTAAAGTATGTGTGTGCTGATGTGTGGGCCGAGGCCCAGGGCCTCTCGGAGCTCGGGAGAGGGGCCAGCTGTTTGTGTGGGCTACACTGGAGCAGGCTGGAACTATTGTTTATGGAGGAAATAACTGGTCCAAATGGGTGTTCCCACACAAGTCTTGGATAATACAGAGAACACATCAAGTGGTACAATATGCTTTACATTAGCAGGGGGGGGGGTGAGACTCTTCGAGTGAAGAAGAGTCCTGTGGTTTCCTTTGGGATGCTGAGGGTTGCAAAAATAAGGAGTTATCTGTGGATGCTAGAACTACAGGCTGCCATCCCTGGTCTTTCTAAACACGGTCAGTCCATAACATAGCATGAGACTCTATTAAGTCACTGAAGGGGTCCCAGACCCACATTGTCAATGCTAAGTATCACCACAGAAATGTAGAAGAGGTAAAGAAATGAAGAAAGACCCTGTCCAGGCACAAAAAGTACAGCAATCTTCACAGGCAATTGGTTTTCTCATTATTAATAAAAAACTATTACTGGTATTAATAATGTTATTACTACAATGGTTAGTATTGCTAATATTATTTATTACTAAAGGTCTTACGCATTTCCTACAGAAAAATAAGTCAAATGGCCATCATATTTATCCTCACATTTGTTTCTGCTACCATTTTGGCCAGGATGGCATGACAGGACATCCTACCAACAATCCCCACTAACCAACTGTTCAAGACTCCCGTTACTGCAGCACCAAGCACAGAGACTCTGGAGGGGAGGTAGAGTTTTATAGCTAGCTCAAACAATTCCTGGAAGAATGGGAAACGGCTGAGAGAGCGAAAGCATATTTGTGTGTGCGTGTATGTTTCGTAGGAAGGCTCACTGAGGCACCTGTGGCTACAGATTACTGAGAAAGTATGCAGGAGATCACCAGAAACGATTTATACGCAAACAGGGGGTCGAACCCCGAAATGTCATGGGTTCCATCTCCAACAACCCCCAGCCTATCTATAAGCCTCTGATGTTTTGTCTACCATGCCTAACAAATTCATAAAAAAATACATATTCTCAATTAATGTTTATTTGTATTCCCCAGCCAGAAAGTACTGAATGTGCATTAAAAATAACACTCAGTCAATATTGTCAACTGGAAGTCTTAAATAAATTTGAATTGTTTAAGCTCATGAGCCAATCGCCTTCCCTGTGGAGACTGAACCATCCAGCAGGGCATTGCCTTTGCTTCTCAACAGGGGACTGACCTGGTCCAGCAAGCACTTCGGAGGTGGAATGCAGCCGTGCCTCACTGCTCTATGGTGTGTGTTTGGATTAGACAACAGTTAGGCCATTTAGAGTCTGCTTAACCCCATCTAAAATGGGCTGCTGATCTGATCTGTCAGGGAGACTGAGTCACCAGCCGACCCCTGCAATGACACACCATGTGGCTGGGAGCCAGCCAGCTAGCATTCGGGAACAGGGATTAGACAGCTATTCACAGTACAGTGTGGCTGGTGGATTATTGCAGAGGGGACAGGCGGCGTCAAAGATGGAGAGGACAGAAAGAGTGGTTCCCGAGTAGAAGACGAATGGGAGACAAACAGCAACATATGAAACTGAGTAAGGTAAAGAAAGCTATAATAATGTGCTGTGAATGGAGAAAACAGGCAGGCAGACAGATCAACAAGACAGACAGAAAATGAGGGGAGACAAAGGGAGGGATGCTGCAGAAATGGTTCACTGAGACAAATAACAGTTTTTGAATCATCTCAGACAAAAAGTTGTGAAGTAACCAGCAGTAATTGAGGCACGCCTCTATTGCTACCTTGGTCAACTTGTTATGTCCCTACTTTGGCAGTGTAAATATGAAATGTTTAGCCTTGAACTCTATGGAGGGTAATGGGCCAGAATACTACAATGTTATCACAATGTAGATTTATTTTCCTTCGTCCGGCTACTTTACTTGATCCACTGCTCATTTCACATGCGGCAGGTCAAGGACAACTGTCGGCATAGCATACAAAAGGCATCTGTCACTCTGCAAGTAAGCAGATGTTTAGTACAAACTGGCGGAGGTCAACGGTTGATACATCAAAAGCACCACTCCCACTAAACAAGACAGTTGGGATTAATTGTCCATATGTAAACACTGGCGGCATAGTTTGACACACAGGGGTGTATTTGGGGTGGGGTGAGGGGGGGCTGACTCAGGATATTTCTGCAGGACATTGCAGTATCAGGACCAGAGCTCTAAACAACAGCCCCCAATCCCTCCAGCTGCTGTGGCTGCAGCCCCGCCCTGCTGCGGCTAGCTACAACACATGGGTGGGTCAAATTCTCCCCTCAACACCGTCAGGAGTCCTGCAAGAAAAGAGTTTCTTTCCCAACATGCATTTCTCTCTCTCTCATACATTCTTCCTCACTTGGCTTGGGCCTGCATTGTACATTATAGAAGATTTAGCAAGTTTCTCATGACTAAAGCTGCGAGTGAAACCATGCTACACACAACTACAATGTGTACAGTATATCCAATATACAGAATATGTCCAAGTTTAGCAAGTTAATATATCAATATAGCTGCACTCGCCAGTCTTGTGAGGCTTCTGAGAAAACAATCAAAACTGAGGGGTAGACCGAAGAACTAGCCAACACCCAGAGAAGGGCCTCTATTAGACATCTGCATAGTGGGTGGAAAGGCTTAATAACACACCACACACCTTTCTATTTCAGGCCAAAGCCAGGGCGTTCCTAAGAGGTTTCTAAAGGCACTGTACTGGAAACTAGCAGTTTTTCCTCATATTGAACTGAACAGTGTATATATAAACACGATGAAAAAAGAGTAATTCTGTTTCGGTCCTTCAATCACTGATGCTGTACAGTATGCATCTCTACCCACACTGAATCAAGTAAATAGAAATCTATTGATGAGGAGGATTCTAGCATATTCCACAACTTGCAGCACAGACAGACCTAAATGTTTGAAAAGATATAATTACTTCACTCAGGAAATTATTTGTAAGCATAAATAAAACCTAAATAAACAAAACAGGCATGTACTGGAGGCATACGTAAAAAATGCATTTAGTCCTGCTAGAACAGGCATCAAATATTTTGTCCAAGGTCCAGAATTTTAATAAGCAAATACTGTGAGGGTCGGACTTTTACATAGAATGTTTTAATTATTTTGGCATAATTAGACATTTATTGTTTAATATTTTCACTTTCTTACTAAATTAATATTTTTATTAGCCTATATCAGTGTGAACAGACTCCTAAAAAAAATATGGGAAATCCATAATAACTAGCTACTTAAGAAAATGCTCTTAGTGAATTGCCACTTTGGTGGTTGTCTGAGTGATTGTTAATATCATTTGGCAAACATAATTGCCAAATGCAGTCCTGATTAGCAGGAAATATTAAAACTTGAACTGTTTTTTACGCTATTATGCAGTGTCCTAATTGGTGGAAAACACTTGCAGGAAGAAAAGCCTTTTATCAGGCAAGCAAAAGTATCACTCTCAAAGAGCCTAAAGCGGATGTGAAAAAAAGAAGCTTTAATGAAAAATGGACTGATAAGTACGCATTTATCATGCCGACTTTCAGTAAAACTAAACCTGTATGCCTCATTTGCAATGAAACGATCGCTGTGACAAAAGAATACAATCTTAGGTGTCACGATTACACAACTTTATACCGTCAGAGGCCCATCACAGAAAATTTTCCACTTTGAAAGATGGATATTCCAATTCTAGCGGAATTATAAACCAAACTTTAACTGAACAAGAGAGGGCAACAAGTGCATCTCTTCAGGCTGCCTGGGTTCTCAAACAAACTATTTACTGATGCTGCGATTTTTAAGGAGTGCATGGTCACTGTTTTGGAGGAACTTGCCACCGACAAATCTATGGACAGGATAATTATCTCTGTTAAGCAAATACCCGTTTGCTTCAAGTACCGCCCACCGTGTCCACTTCTTGGCAGAGGACACTGGAAGGTAATACCACTGGTGACATTGTCTTTGGAAAACTGGAGGAGCTATTTAAAAAGCATGGCTTGTCATTTGAAAAAGTCAATCTCATCGTCACAGCACATTCTAGATATCCTAAACACCGGAATGTATTTTTTATAATTCATTATTATTGTGCGGGCTGGATAAGAAGCTTTAGTGGGCCGGATGCAGCCCACGGGCCGCCAGCTGACGATGACTGTGCTAGAAGCTTACAAGCAGCATATTCCCTGTGGTGCTGTCCCTACCTGGTACAGCCATGCTAGTTGTGTGCCATCCCCTAAAGTCTTCTTTGATGTCATCAAGACACATTTGATCACAATGGAAATGTAAAAAGAAAACCATAACAAACGACAGCCGTACCCCCACAATTCTAGGAACATTTAATTTTTGTAATCTCTCCCTCTGACCAATGCCCTGACCAGTCTGTAGCGGCTACTCGTGTCCATTTCTTTACGTTTGTGACAGCACAAAGCTCTTTTAAACACTGGTGTCAGCGGTATTTGGGCTCTAAGCCAGACGGCTGCCAAGTCCCTTTGTTCTCTCAAACTGCGGTTACAGGCCGCAGACAGCTGAGTGAAACACCAAAACCAAATAACACCCAACAAGACCCACAATGGCTGTGAGCTGTTTAGGTTAACATCTGGTTTATTTCCTTAAATTTAGGTCAGGGCTTTAGTCAAGAGAAGACTGGACCAGCTCTGGCAAATGCACAAGGGAGTGCTAGATGCTGAGCTCCTCCAACCATAAGTTTCCAACGCTGACATGCAGTGGCGTTAGCAACTAATTGTTTTATGAGAAGCAGTGCCCGCTCATTACCACAGGAGACCAGAGCCCAACGAGGGGCAGGGATAATCAGTAGGCTTGGGCAACAGGGAGCAAAACACAGGGCACACTAGGTGGAAAATCAGCACACTAGTGAGAGATGAATTGGGACAGCAGTGGCACAGTGTGTGTTTAACCTCTGATAACACTGTAGTGGCAGTGTGCAGCACATAATTAATATTTCTCCCATATCGCAGCTCTGTTAACTTGTGAGAGACCAGCAAAGCTTGTTTGTGGTGCAACAGAAGGCATGTCATAATGCGTACTTCATACAGTGGGTTGATACATCTGAAAGGAAATGGCTCTCCGCACACTGCCTGAAGAGAAATGGCCAGCGCGTACATAACCTAATCCCCAGCGCTCTAAGTCACATTATACCAGCACATCAAGTGGGATAGGCCCGATGCAGTGAAAACTATTTCTCACCCGCAGTCTGGCGCCGGGCACCAGCGGCAGTCGGGGTCGGCCACCAGCCACCTCCGCAGCATGAACTCCTCGTACTTCTCCATGAGCGCCTGGTCAGCCAGGATCATGCGGATGTCGTGGGGGTTGAAGCGCTCCGAGCACTCGGGGCAGCTGATGTTCACGCGGGACTCCGAGATCTCAATGCGCAGGTACTGGCGCAGGCAGTCGGCACAGGAGCGGTGGTGGCAGGTCATGATGTCGGGGAAGCTCTCCCTGGCATGGCGCAGAAGGCACAGCGGGCACTCCAGCAGCTCTCCTCCTCCTCCTCCTCCGCCTCCTGCCCTGGAGGATGAGAGCGACGCGACGGAGGACGAGCAGGGCCCTGACACAGATGAGGTGGAGGCACCGGTCACAGCGGCCACAGAGAAGAAGGCAGAGTTCCTGTCGTTACACATTTCTGAGTGGATGCTCTCGATGCTGGCGATGCCGTCCAGCCCCCCGAGCCCCGCCGCCCCATGCTGCTGGAGCTCCCGGGACTTGTGGCGCCCGGACTTGGGCTCCCGACCACGGCCCCCCCGCCGGAAGAGCGAGGCCAGAGAGAGACGCCTCTTCTTGGGGGCCTTCTTGACGGAGGGCAAGGAGATGGAGGAGGCTGTGGACTGGAGGTCCCTGTCGGAGCCCGACTGCTTGTGCTTCTGCAGGCTCATGCCGCCGGAGGGAGGGGAGGGCGGGGAGCCAGAGCTGGGGAGCCTGTCCCGGGCATGGGCCGGGAGGTCCGAGAGAGGGATAGGACCCGGGGAGGGGGGGGAGTGGCGAAGAGGGAACGGGGGCCCAGGCAGGGCTCCCGAGCCGTCGGCATTTAAGACATGATGGCTTCTCCGGACCAGCCTCGTGGTCACATCTAACAGACGGATCTTGGCGAAGGGGCGGGGCCGCGCTTACTGCGGGCGGGCATGCAACAGAACCTGGAGGGGGACAGAGAGAGACAGGAAGACATTAGCCTACAACACCAATTGTCATAAAGACACTGTAGAGAAACAAAGGCAATCCCCCGCAAGAGAACCGTGAAAGATGAGATGGCTGGTAGATGAGCAAAGAAAGGGGAGGCAGAGGAGGACCACAACACTTCAGTTCGGCAGAGAGCTTGGCCAGCGTGAAGCGGTACAGCCAGCCGGCAGGTAGCCCCCATTGAGAGTGAGTGTGTGTTCACAGTGGCATCTTTCACTTTGCAGTGATCAAATAGGAGAAGGGAGGTGGCGTGACGCAGCACTAAAACAACACAGGAGCACAGACCTACGTCATTCTCTGGGCAAGGTCCATAGATGTGATACGGAACAGAGACAGAGGCTAGATGTCATGTCAAAAAAAATTTTTTTATTGGCCTTCAGTGAAAGGACAGCGACTGGTTACCTCAAAAGGAGACGCAGCTTCCTAACAATCGCATGGACACTTCAGTTACCTTAGAAATACACTATTTACAGAAGGAAGGTAGAAATACAGAAGGTTATTAGCAGGATGTTAAAAATCAAGGTAGTACAAATCAAGAATGAGTAAGGATAGTATGAGCACATAATCTGTATACTAGGCTATATTTACTTTACACATCTTAAAAGAGGTCCACAACCTAATCACCGATGCGACAATGAGGTACATCTCAACAAAAGCAAGAATTTTGGAAAGAATTATATTATTAATGTATTATGCTTCTAAAGCACTACTAACTTTCAGTGGGTAGTTTCATTAGGTTGGATGCAGGGTCCGAAATTTACACCCGCCAAGCGCCAATGACGGGTAGATTTTCCATTTGGCGAGTAAATCTCAGAAGACTAAATGTTTTTGCCAAAATAGTTATGTAATAAAACACTTTTCCTGAGAGTATCTAGTGCATTTTCATTTACGGACGC
>JAODLI010016963.1:0-23303 GCA_027575585.1 Percopsis omiscomaycus
CTCCTTAAAACAGTTTAGTAATTACAATATTCAAAGTTATCATTCACACTTCAAGTTTCCAATATTCAAACAGTAAATAATTGCTAATTGAAGTGCTTAATATTTTAAGAGCTGATTAAACAGAGTAGAAAGATTTTTTTTTAAATATAGAAAGGGAGGAAAGGAGGATAGAGAATAAGTTAGGATTTCTAAATTAGTCCAAGCCTCTCTGAAAAAAACAGGCCAGTCAGATTTGGCCCCAAGCCCCAGGTGTGACATCATTTTTGCATTGTAACAAACAACCAATCAATGTGTCCTATCACTCCCAGTCAGATGGCCAATCAAGTTAATGCAAGTAAAAAAAAAGTGCAACATCAACAGAAATGGAATGTTCATCTCAAAAGGAGTAAAAGTCATGTCTAAAATAACAGTTGGACATTTGATTAATATTGGACCTTTAATATTTGGCCAATAGCATTAAGCTGTGTATCATTTAGCTGATGTTTCTATCCAAAGCAGCTTATCATCTTGCTCAAGAATGTCAAGTGGGCCCAAGCCGAGGAGCAAACCAGTGACCTTTAAGATGGGAGTCAAACACCTAGACCACTAGACTATCCTGACCCATGTACTGAACATTTTAGAAAATTAACATGGATATTAATCATATTGCTTTTGTGGTCATAGAAACATACATTTTCTTTTGTGTTTTTTTCTGAGACAGGTCCAGGGTTGGGGCAGAGTTAGTTCACTAGCCTGCATATTTCAGTCACAGAAAAAAGGGAAGAAACCTAAGAAAGATGAACCAGCCAACCACTGCCTCCTGTGTGCTGATAGGAGGCCGTCCCCCCTGGAGAGCTCAGCCAGGTCCCCTGAACACCGCTGTGACTCAAACCCCCTAGAAAGTGGCTTAACCAAATCTCCAAATCCTCCAACAAGCTCGTCCACAAGTGTCTACAGTCACGCTGCCATCTCAGCTCCAGCAAAGGACGGCCCAGAGTGCAACATTCAAGATCTCACACTTCAACAAATGCTCAAGGGGCTGAAGCTAAGAGCGTCTCTTCAACAGTCATCTCCCCAGCAGCCTCACCTGGTTCCATCATATTCTGTAATGAAGGACAAACACAGCGGGGTAGTGTATTCTATCAACATGTTCACAGTGCTGCCACCGGTCAAATCAGCCCAGCTATGCAGTGTCAAGGCTGTCTCAGGACAGGGCACCGCAGTAAACGAGACTTCGGAGGCAGATGGCGCCACCTCTGCTGGGGTAAGCAGGGGTGCGGAGAGAGGAAATAAAACAAAAGCACGTTTTGTGGAAAAGCCAGACTCACCTGAGGACACCTGTGGTGCAAATCTGTCATCCAAGTACTACATTTGTCAGCAAAACCACCAGCTGCTCTCTGCTTACAGCACCTCTGTGCCCCAGAGGTGTTGTGAACCTTTCGTACCTATAATAGACACAAGGCCCCATAACGGCTTTTCTCTGGACAGGCATTTGAAGCAGGGCCTCCGGTCCGGCAGTGTGCACAGCAGGCAAACGAAACAAGCTACGCTAGAGCTACCTGCTATCTTTGGCACCAAGATTCGTATGCCTGTATCAGCTCAACGACCACTGTGAAGACATACACACATAGACACACATACACTATGTGACTATTGAATGAATTAGTGTTAAGGTGTTACAACATAAAGTTCAGGGATTCAGAGTTCCAATCAGGGTTTTAATTTTGTTTTCGACTGTAATTTGGGTATGATAATGTGATTAAATATACCCTACATACCTGACCCTCAAACATAAAAGGGCAATTAAACATTAACAAATCTAATGTGACTGACTCCTAGTTGTAGTAATAAGATAAACAAACACAAAAGAGATAAACCAAAACTACTATGGGATGTGTCAGAGAAATTAAATGCAGCATCGGTGCAGCATGATGTTTAAGGTGTTGTAAAGTGTAATAGCAAATCTAGCCTAAACACAAAATAGGGGAGAAAAGACTATCTGGAACTAAAGAGCAAGTGACCTTTCTACTCCACCTAAGTAAGACAAATCATGCTCAGCAACATGCTCAAAAGCATGGCTGTTACTGTGTGTCATGGAATTCCTTTCTATTTAAAATATATAGTGGTGTGGCTGCCTCTTCCACACTTTTGCCCCACTCATTGCCAAAATGTATAGTGTAGAATATTTCTGTTCACCAGAAGTGATAGCTCATGGTTGACAATAATAATCATTTTTTGCACAGATATTAGAGCAGGATTACAAACACTCCTCCTTTGGTGCCGTAGTAACTGGGGCTATTAAAAATATACTTTTCATTGTGCACTGGAAAGCATTCACACATGTATAGCACTGAGCCATGACCCTGGCATATTAAACTACACATCCAGTTAGTTCCCATTTAACTTCGTACCACTGAACTGTATTAGTGCTGCAAGTGTATGCTCATGTTCAATGTGAAATTATATTTTTGTGAATATATATATAAGAGAATATCTTTATTACCTCGCACACACACGCATGAGCACACACACACACACACACACGCAAACAGTTTATTTAGCACACTTGCTGTATAGTTTTGACAATGAAACAAGGCAGCTTTGACATTTCTACACACTTAGGTAACAGAAACAACCAAACAGGCTGCTAAGAAACAAGACAATATGGTTGGAAAGAACATCATTTGTGCATTCAATCCTATCCAAAAGAAATGAAAGCACTGTAATATGACACTTGTAGACTATTTTACAAAGCAAGGCCTCTTCCTAGTGCTGTTGGATTCCAGAATGATACATTTGTAGTAGTACAGCACATTACAGTAAATGTGGTCCAAAGTTTAACATTCACATTTAAAAGACCTAAAAGGAAAGTGTTGAAATTTTAGGATGCAGTGCCAAACCATGTCATGTTAACTGGGCACAGTGTTATGTACATTCTTCAGTTTTTGAGGCTATGTATAAACTATAAACGTTAACCAGATACCTCTAAAAACAGAAACAGGCCTTTTACAAAATGCTGCATAACATTCACAGAATTTGACATGACCACTTTTTAAACACAAAACCATTAAAGGGTTTCTAATATGTCATGCACAAAATTTGTATTGATTGATTAAAAAAAATTAAAATGGATATAACATGCAAACAAAGTATAACTAATAATGGACCCCCCCCCCTCCATGTTGAGTTCTCTTTAAAAACAATTCTGACAGCATTTTCTCTTAGCAGCAAACTAAAATAAAACAATACTTTAAGGCACCAACGTAACAAAATTAAGAAGCAACAGTCTCAATGGGGTGCCTATGCAAATGAGGTAAATTAGTACACATGGTACGTTTGTATTTATAGTCTTTAGAAGATATGCCACAAGAAACTAGAAAAATTGTTGTCCCTTTGGTAGGTAAGTTAATAATTACAACAAAGAAAAATCATCGGGTATTTACGCTGTCAGGGGGTGAACATTTGTGCAACCTATCTCTAATCTTCTGTTTCTATGCAGTATTATTGTATTACTTCAGCACTTTAGTACTGCTATATACACTTACAGGCAGCTAACGAATAAGTTCAATATCTCAACAGCCTAGTTTTCTAACAGGCTCACAGTGACTGCTTAGCTACAGAGAATGACCCATAGACGATAAGGTGATTACACAACACCAAATGTCACAATATCAATTTACTAGCAGGCGCAACAACAAGCAGAATTTTTCTTAGCTTTTATGTAACTTGTGCCATATCTATTCAAGTCTTAACTTAGTTCAGGCTTTACAATATTTTGATCTTTGATGTTTTTTCCCCTCCCAAATCAGTGCATAAAATGCAGTATGCTTTTCTGTGCTGAAAGTTTTGCCACTGACAACATATCAATCAGGCAGGCATCAACAGAAAGGCTTGAAGGCTTCATGCACTAAACCATCCAAGAGTTTTTCGAAAGCTTTAAAAAAAAAAAAAAACACCGCACTATAATTATTGTATAACACAAGTGCTCTATTAGGTTCCTGCAACGTGCAGCTGACACAGTTCAATAGTTTTGACATGTTTAATGTCAAACCAATGTCATTTATTTAATCTAAATGCAGCCAGGGGCAAAACTGATTTACAAACTGCTAGTATATACACACAGAAGACCAAAATGTAAAGTAACAACTAGTGCTTATACATAAGCAACTTACTTTTTAGAAGACAAAACAAAAAGATGTGCAAATAAACATGTAAACTGGCAAGAGCTGATCAATTATGCCCAAATATCTAATAAAGTGCAACTCAGATATCAAGAGTATTTCTAGATATGCTCTGGACGTGATGCCCTCTATGGAATGATCAGAGACTTGCTGAATTATTACAGTCAAGACTGAGTTCACTTGTGGTCCTGCGGTTGGAGAACATTATAGCTATAAGCCTCCTGGAGGGAGAGACCAACACTGAAAGTGTGCAGAGGGGCTTAGGCCTTCAGCTGTTGGGTTTTTCAGGGTGCTGAAAGAGTGCACACAGCTCCTCACAAGTCTGGGTCTCCACAGAGCTTAAGTGGGACTCCATGTTCCAGGCCAGGTCGGCAGAGAGAAAGTCATCCCCAACCGTCTGGGTTTCGTTGCTCGTCAGGAAGAGGTGCCCGAGGTTCTCTGCTTGGCTGGTCACCGTCTGTGTCTCTGTGCTGCTAAGCAGCCTTGCCTGCTCACTCAGAGGGACAGGAGGGGGGGCAGAGAGGCTTAAAGGTAGGGAAGGGATGTCAGTCTGCGTTTCAGTGTCTGAGGACTCTGTGCTCATTGAAAAGCTTGAATGGCGCAGGATGCTGCCAAGAGGCATATGACTTCCGGCACTAAGCAGGAAATTAAGGTCCGTTTGAGTCTGAGTGTCAAACATCTCCAGCTCCAGGTCAGTGGCCTGGGTTCGAGTCTGCCTCTCACTTTGGTCCAGCTCATCCAGGAGGAGAAAGTCTGTCTGGGTCTGGATATCCAGAGACTCCAGGGGTGCGTCACCACCCAGTCCTCCCAGCTCGCTTTCTTCGGTCTGCGTCTGGATGTGCACCGTATTTAGGAACTCCTCAAAGTCAAAGTCGATGCCTGTGTGCTGATCCTGGACAGAGCCCAGGCCTGTCCCACAGGCTCCAGAGGGATCGGTGAGGACCTGGTGGCCCGACATGCTGTCAGACAAGATATTCTCCAGGTCATTGAGCAGAGTCATGGTTTGCGTCTGGTTGTCTGCCACGCCGTTTGAGTTAAGCTCGTCCGTCTGCACCCCGAAACACATGCCCGCTGCCTTCTCATCCTCATAGAGACTGCTGGGGTCAGCCATGGCCAAGGCCGTCTGGGTGGAGACACTGAGGGAGTCGCTGTCAAACAGCTCAGAGCACACGATGGCCTGGTGGATCTGAGCCCTCTCCTCCGACACAGACCCAGCAGCGGGGCAGCTGGTCTGGGTGTGTCTGGTTATATAAGGGGGTGCGGAAAAGGAGGAGCAGGGCATCGGGCTGAGGCAGAGATCGTCTGTCTGAGCTCCGATCGTGGATGTGGCTTTGGCTCTGGAGGAGAAGGTCTGGGTTTCCACACTTACTGGTAGGAGAACTTGAGCGCCAACACTGATGTCTGTCTGGGAGCAGGAGGATACTGAGGACTCAGTGCAAACACCCATCCCTACTCCTACAGGAATTCTGGATAGGTAGGACACATCAGTCTGGATGTCGGTAGAGGTGCTCCTCCCTTGCTGGCCTTCAAGTCTGTTGACTGGGTCTTCTGAGCCGGCAGCATCCAGGCTCACCTGCACCCCTGTGCTGATGGGCCCCAGGCTGGCGTGGGAGGCAGGTATGCAGTCTTTGAAGCCCAGAGCTTTAGCATCCAGTTGGGAGACTACAGCTCCCAGGGCTTGGGGCAGCAGGTGCAGGGTGCTGAGGGACCCCTGGCTGTCAACAGCCAGCACAACAGACCTCAGAGGCCCACTGTCTGTGGATGGAAGGAGGACAGGAACGTGAGCCAGCTGCATCACAGGCACGTTGACCAGAGCCATCTTGGGCTTGGGCAGAAGCAGCTTCTGGAGGCTCCTGTGGGAGCTGGAGGTCTGCGTCATTGTTTCTGGTAGGTGAGATTTTATATTAAAAGGGAGAGAGTTCCCTGAAAGTTCCATGTAGGCATTTGTGTTTTCACACATCTCTTTGGGCTTGACTTTGACTGAACCACTTATCAGTTTCTCCATCTTGCGCTTCTTTACTGGGGGGATTCTGGAATATACAATACAGGAGAATAAACGACAAGGCAATGTGAAATGAACCAGCAACACTAGGCTTAAAAGAGAAGTGTTACAAGCCAGAGTGGCTATGTGTATACCTGTGTTCTGTAGGGACCTCGTGCCCCGTCCTGTAGATATGGGACAATAATGCTGCTCTACTGGCATAGGGGCAGCCACAAGTACAGCAGTAAGTCTTCCCACAATCTTCTATGTGCCTCCTTAAGTCCCACTCTGTGCTGTAGCCGTTGTTGCACTTGGAACACTTATGTTTCTTCTCTGCATGCATCTTCATAAAGTGCTAGGCAAAAATACAAAAATACATTCAAGTCATTAAAAGGATATTGACTGCTTATGGGGTTTTGCCCACTATTTGCTTATGCAAATAGACACTAATCAGATGAAAAGATGAAAATTTAACCACACCATTGTGATGCTTTCTTAAAGTTAAAACACAATGTAAATGTTCAGGATTCAATGTTTGCTAAAGTAGTCTGTGGCCTTTTATCAATGTAGTCAGTTAGGGTAACATAAGACCTTTAACACCGTCTCTCCCAAACTGCGAGGGATACATTATTAACACATGAAGCAGGCTGAAGCAGACTATTGTGGGTATCTAAGTGGATGACTGCTTATATTATTAAAATGTTATTACAATTCATTCTTTGCCTTCATTAACCAAACACTCAAACTATCATTTTAGAAGCAGGTATAGGCTTACACTTACTTGCTTAACCAAGGAAAATTGGGAGAAGGGCCTGTTAGGGCCCCTGGGACAACCTTCGATGGGACAACAATACAGCCTCTGAGAGGCCGCCATGTCCTTCCTGATGGTGGGATTGACAAGACCATCCTGAAAATGGTGGACAGGGACAACGATTCAGCAACATTAGACCTGGGTAAGCTTTAAAGTCTAGCCTAAATGATCATAAAAAGATCAATAAATAATGTCAATAATGACAGCCAGCCATGTCTCACATCTTTGCATGTTCACATGGGTGTCCTACACATCAAAGCGATACTTCAGCATTATGCAAGAGCCATGTTTACATATACAAGTATCAAACTTGCACTTAACTCTTAACATAATACAGGGTAATTAGATCAATAGAATATTGGCTGCTCCGAATGTGCAGCATCACTCCTCCCATGACAGACCAGGCATAGCTTGCTGAAGCAGCTGCACTGTAATGAATCACCAGGATGCTTCTATGAAGAAAATAAAGCTGATCCAGAGCTGGGTATACCTACACAATGCCAAAAGACCAGTGTGTTGTGAACTACAGCAGTTATTATTGGTATAACAGTGTTGTCAAGGTCACCTCCCATTGCCTGCACCACTGGAGAGAGGAAAATAGCTTCAGCCGATTACCAGCTTCTCATTTCTCTCCAGCGTAATGCAGATACAACTGACATTGTTCCGACAGCGATACATACACATTTACAAGTTTTACTGCGGAGGAAGCCCATGATCAAGATGTTAAGAATGATTGCTCTTACTTGGCTTTACCCATAGCCTTTTAAGCTGCCATTGCACAGCATTATTTCCCCTTCTCCTGAAGAAGCATGTGACCAGTCTAACTCTGCATCTCCTTGCTACTGTATAATGTGTGAAAATTATAAATGATGACCTTTCACACTGGACATGAGATTTATTTTCCAATAAGGAGATTATATAAATTCCTTGCTTTCATGTAAGGATCTATTATGCATTGCTTTAGTTTGTTCTTTGTTGTACAATGCAGTGCTGTTCAAACATTCATCTCCTAGACATTTAATCTGAGTGCTTTACACACTCAGACTAATTCAAATTCCAACGATCACCTTTCTTTAACAAAAGACCTCATAACAGGACAAAAGGCAACCTTTACCAGCAAAGAAGTGCATTCATTGAGGGGAGATCACTATTGCTCCCACATCAAGTCAACTTAACAGAGAACACGAACAGTAGAAAAAAAAGTCACAATTATGTTTGCGCCTCGTTCATTACTAATATTGGTAGAGGAATTTTACTTTTTATTTTAAACAAAATGAGCGGAGTTAGCTCGGCTTTAGCTTTATAGCAATACCTTGTTACCACTACCAACCCATTCACCAGCGATAGGCAGGGGTTTCCAATACATCCTCTGGGCGGAAAGATGTCACAAGATTGTGTAGGACGTTGCGAGATAAATACTTCTCAATTTTCTGGAATGACAGGTCAACAACAAATTCCGCTTCTCGAGGTCAAGTGCGTCAACATTTGCAGCTAGCACCGTTTATAGTCAGACAATATATTATCACGGTGGTTAACCCACCACATTAACAGTTAGGCTCAGCAAACGCCAAGTAGCCTACAAAACTAGCCAATTGCTAGCATAACGTCAAAATAAGTTATCGATGACTCGCGATTCGTATTTTCTGTATATATTCACACACAAATAGTTTGATTTCAGAAGTAATACGCCTTTCTATTAACTCCATTGCCCTGGGTTGTTGATCATCTTAAAATTTAATTTACCTTCACCCTGTGAGACTTGACAAGATGCATGTTCAATGCAGGTGTGTTGGGGAGAATCTTGCCACATCCTTCCACAGTACAGAGGATATTCGTTCGAACTTCTTTGTTTAATTCCATAATAGACGGCTTAATTATTTCCTGTGAAATAGATTCTTCGTTGCATTTTGGACTGCTTATATCCGCGATACCGTTTTGATTCGTGTTCCCAGATGCAAAGGCAGCCATGTTTCTGTGTTGGCAGCCGTGCGTATGTTTTGCTGTAACCGCAGAAGCAGTATTTAAATGCTAGTGGAATTTCAGCCCGTCTATGCTGTCAGTGGTGCCGCCCCCTTCCCGTCCGAGCTGGAGTCGTCATATCCGGGATAATGGTCTGTTCAGCTGAGTTTTCTTGTGGCAAATTATAAATCAGTTGAGTAATTTGTTGCCACATTACAAAAATCTTCTGTGATGATTTCAAATCACTAGGCTCAATTAACCAAACCTGGGGTTTAGCTACAAGCAGAGTTTCTAGAGCAGGTAAGAGGCCAGGTTATAGACTAAATTCCACAATTCCTGAAAAAAGGCTATTTCCAAAAAAACGACCTATGAGCAAGAGCATATGCATATATATATATATGCATATATATATATATATATATATATATATATATATTTTCTCACTATGGCTGGAAGACAAATCTCCATACTTGGACAAGTTGAGAACAGTAAAGGCACTCCCCAAGGAGGCTAGTGAAAAACAGCTTCTCAGCTTAGTAATGTAGAGCATGGGCATGCTATACTGCATCTAAAGCTGAGAAAACTGATAGAAGCAAATCACACAGCATCCTTCAGCTATTCCAAACCCAGCGCATTGAATTTAATGGAAGAACTTCCATAAGGCATCCCCCAGTAAACTACATCAGAATTAAGCAGGTAGGACCATACCAAGTAAAATATACCCTATTGTGAGACTACTTTCACACACTCTGGACTAAAAGGGAACATGCTCTTACATAACTCTGGAAAATGCTTGCAGAATATTGTTAACAAGTTTTTATTAGGGCAAAACGTGCAAAATATTTACAAGATAAAATAATGCTAGATATTATCTACAGGGATAGCAAACAATAATTTTTGCATTCAGAATACATAAAGAACAAATAACAGTTTGTCCAATATGTGGGTCTGTTATAGTTCAGTTCTTTTGATGAGGTGTGTGTGAGGAGGGACCCTTGTCTGTAATTACAAAATAATTTCTTCCTTTTTGAGTGATTGCCGAGAGTAGGGGTGTGACAGGGGTAGAGGAGATTCCTGCAAATTATAGAAAAGGGAAAAAACGGGCAGTAAATAAAAAATGACATCTGCATTGCTTCCAGCAGAACTGTAGTGTGCATGACCCAACATATTATAGTGTATGTGTCTGCCCTCTTGTGGCCACACATAAACCCAAAGTTTATGACCCAAAGAACTTTAAGTTAATGAGGTAAATTTTGGTGTGCATTTAATATACAATGATAAAAGTTCTAGTATGCCCGTATCACTTTATTCTGTGATTTTAGAATATAATATGACCCAACAGTAGACACATTTAATTAACCTCATGACTTAAAACACACACACACACACACACACACACACACACACACAGTGGCTTCATTTACAGCTACAACCATGTTCATGTTTGCCCTTTCATAACTGAAATGCTAGATACCTGATGATGCACAGCATCTAAGTGACTCCAGGATATTGGTGCTTGCAAATTTGAGGACACATCTGAAGGGTTCCTCCCTTTCAGTCATGATCTTGTTAGTGTTGTCTTTGAACTTTGTCTCTAGCTGATGACAGGACAAAAACATATCTTTGACCCATAACCAAATAATAACCAACTGTTATCCTAAATTATTTGTATTTATCAGTGTAAAATTGTTGAACGTTTTACAGTTGTTTTAAACGATTATACGACTTATAATACCTTGTAAACTGCTGTCTGGATTTGAGGCAATGTCCCTTCACCAAAAGCCTCATGTGCCATCTGAAGTCTAATATCTTCAAGTTCAGCTTGCTCTCTTTCTATCTGTGGATCTACATGAAAAACAAAACAATTTTTGTACTGCCATAAGCAAATACATGATCAAGTTACGTTATATCTGTATAAATATTGGTTATTAATTTTGGTAGTTTATTAATAGAATTCATGATGAGAAGAACATACGTGCAACATGCTGATTCTTTGTCTTAAGAGGTTTTGGATGTCTGGAGGGAAAAACCTGTAAACAATAGAAACAAAGAGCATAGAATTTGTTGGTACATATTTTGTACTTTGCAGTTGGTTCACCATTCTTTTATTACAGTGGTTCTCAACTGGCTGGCAATTGCTTCAAGTTAGTCAAAGTTACCAGGATTCACACAGGTCTACTATCCCCCAAATACACTGCCAAAATCCTACTCCCCCTACAAAATCCTCCTTGTCGTGACTACAAGCATGTGCTTTCTAGGGTACCATCCAGTGAATAAAATATGTCAGTAGATGCTCTTTTCACACAATAGTGAGAAAATGTATTGGGGAAAAAATAGAATAAAAATAACTTATTAAAAACAATATAAAAATAAGTACATTGGGTTGCTACACTGAACGTAGCAAAATGTTCCGTCTACTGAACAAATGTAAGTTGAAGGTGGTCCAATAACCTGCTGGTTTGATTATTTCCTAAAGCAAAACAAATTGTAGAGGAGTAGCTTGCAAAAATCAGGATAGTTTGACCAAGCTAACTCCATATGACAAAAAAAAAAGAAAAAAAAGAAGGTAAGCCATACGTACTTGTTGATATTGTCTCATTAGAAGGTCTCTGATGGCGATGAGCTTTCGTCCACTGAGATTAGCATCCTTAATAGAGCTATATCTTGTGGCCAGAACCAAGGCCTGCAAGACAACAATTCAAGCAAAACCAGATTAAATCTCTACTATACATATAAAAGGGTCATTTTACTCTTACAATGTTGCATAACTGATCTTGTTTTTACCTGGGATAACAGGGGCTTCTGTTTTGAGGTCAGGTCAGTCACAAAGACATATGGTGTCTGAAGGTGGTGAACAACATAAGTTGGCTTGAGGTGGTTGGGCCGTGTGAAGCTGTCCCCCCAGGCAATGCGTATCCACACAGCCTCATCTGTGTGCTTCTTTATTTTAATAGAAACCTAGGAGGTAACAGGAAGCAGGCTTTTAACAAATTAATTTGAGATGAATCCTTCATTGAAACTACATTAGAGAACTTTATTCCCAACCTTGCCGGAAGGGGGGTGTGGGGGGTGACTGTACCTGTCTGATGAGCTGAGAAAGGTGGGCTTTGAATTGTTCCTTAAACTGGGTCAGTTCTATACAAAGGGCATCATCTGGGGATGAAACATGCAATAAATTACATAACAGAAACTATGGCAGCATGATTATGGCCAAAATGATAATCACAATTATTTTGATCAATATTGAGATCACGATGATCTATCACAATGATTTATTGATTTCAAGGGCAAAATATTTTAATTGCACTTTCACATTTAAATAAACAGACCACTGCTTTCACTTCCATTTTGTGCTACATTCCTGCTAATGTACAAATCTTTGCATAAAAATATGACTGGTCGTTAAAGTGCATCATCTCCTAGAAGCAATATATAAATAAAATTGTACCCAAAATATAGATCAACTAAAAATAAATAGCAGCGTAGCTGTTATGGATGTCTTGAGTTGACGCTGGCAAAGGACGGTGAGGTAATGCTAGCACTTGATTTAATATAGCGGAGTTTTCTATGAGCGGAGGATGCATTTTAAACGTCAAGATCGCAGTCGATCGTGTTCATTCAATTATGGATAGCCAAAACTGTGATAGAGATCAATATTCGATTAATTGTACAGCCCTAACAGAAAAAAAAAATCCACTGGAGATATAGCAATTAAATTCTTTGACACAAAATTAAATCATTAGAATTAAAACCATATTAAAATAAGCGAGAAGGATAATGACTGTCTAGATAAAATTACCGATACCTACCTCTTGGATCTATGAGTTGGAGAGCATGCCACATCCCTCGGCTTGGATTGTCAATGGTATCTAAAAAGGGAGTATAACACAGGCGCTAGTTGTCTGCCGTTTAGTTTAGTAACGTTAATCATATAAACTCGTCATGGTCAAAATGACTGTTAAGTTACTTACAAATCATCTCGAGTTCTGTGATAGATTTATTACCTATTCCTCTTTCCTGTAAAGATTTGGACATTGAAAGAAAAGATTAATAATTATAATAGTCTACATTAAATACTCACTATTTTATGAGAAAGCAAAAAAACTGTTATATTCAGAAATACTAACTAAAAGATAAAGGCATCTTTATATATATTGATGGTCTCCGGCACTGTGTGCTTAAGTCTGCAACACTGGTTAAGATTGGAAGGGACTGGCAGGAATGCATCATACATCTGAGTGGTTAAATCTGAATTAAACGAAACAACAAAATAAAACAAATAATTGCCTAATGCAGGGTAGGAATACCGGTAATGTTAGTGTAAATGTATTGCCCAGAGGCCCCAGCGTAGAGTTCAGCCAGGTCCCCGCCATCACTCACAGCACTGCATAATGATACTACTCCCGACTTGAATACGTTGCTACGGTAATTCGCTACCCAATTAATAGAGATATAATCGACACAGTCAAGCGTACAACTAATGTGTTCAATTAGAATACCACATACTTCACAGAGGGCGAGAAGATTTTCAGTTATCACAGATTTTGGCTGTGTAAAATCGAGCGACTGTTGCTGCTCCATTGTCAAACGACCCCACTTGGTCAAAGATGTGTTCAACATTCGTGTAGGTATCCTTCTTATGAGTCGCTGTAGTAAACATTTTGACGATTCATCCATTATTTATAATATCACCAACCAGATATTGCAATAAAACTGCTGGTAATCTGTTAGCTAGCTATTTCTACCAGAGCAGCATCGACAGTATGTAGCCCAATATTCCAAACAAACCGCCCTGATGCGGGCAACACTTGAACCGACCAATCACACGTATTGTGTAAAGTCGTATGCGCTGCCTTTTGCGCCCTCTATTGTGTTGGAGTGGTCCTTTCCATGGTACGCATGTACTGATGTTCTAGTGAAATTGTTGAAGACATTTAAGCTTTACTACATTTTATATATTATCTATATACGTATGTACACTATGCATAACATATTACGTATTTAACTGCCCTTTTACGTTTTGAAAGCCCTGTGATTTCGGGAAAGGAACTAATACATCCAAAGGAAGTGGCTTTTTCCGTCCGTCATGAAATGTCCCACCTTCAGCAAGTAAATAACTGATACTATTGGTGGGTGGATGTTCAAAGTCGGCACTGATTGGCTTTAATGTATTGTCACTGAGGCGATCATTTTGACGTCACCTGCCAAAGTTATGAAAACGTCCTATGTTATGAAAACGTGCTGCTCTTGTTTATGCTACTTTTAGGTATGCTCCCAGCATTGTCCTTGCGTTTTGTGTAGGTTATATTGATATTATTCTACGCTGGATGGATATAACCTGCCTTTAAGAGATTGGTTGAGGGATAACGTTATCGTATTTGTGCGGGTGTCGGCTATTTTTACGGGAAAGGCACCTACAGTTTTATGAAATTCTATTCCTGCAAAAGAAACGACCAAGTCTCTCTGGTAAGCGTCTTCTTAATCCCATCAACCCTGTTAATAACGGATAGGGTGAAGTTATTGTACTTTTGTGATATTTTATATTTCATTTACAGTAGGTGCCACATTGTTTCGTCACGATATGCCTAACGTATCAGTGCACAAACCTAATGAGACATTGTTAAGCAGCATGCTCTAGTCTCACTTGTACTACAAAAAGTAATGAACACACGATTTGCGTAAATGACGGGGGCAGCTGTATCTTTTTAAGATTAAGATGTTCATCGTTTTATCAGGATTTAGTTTAGTAAGTAGGTCTAGATGTAGGACAGGGGAAATGTATATTTTCAATTTGTTTCAATTTTCTAATAAACAAATATACTTTCTTAAATTATTTTTGACTTTTCAGTATTTCTGGAGTTGTACAGTAAGCCCTTAACTCAACATGCACTCTGACCTTTCGCCTCATCTGCACACAGATGAGTGTAATGAGCTCATAACTCTTTTGAGGCAATGCCACCAGGAGGTAAGTACAATTCACAAATGACCATAGTGGTCTCAGTACATGCAATACACTCACATACACTGTACATAGTGGAGTTTGAAAGACCTGCAAATGAAACATTCTGTACTTAATATTATTATATGTTTGAGGGTGAATGATGCAACAAGTCTAACCTTGTCTCTTGTTCCCTTCAGCATAATGTCAAGAAGTTCTTTGGCACGTGTAATGATATGGACCGTGCTATGAGGCAGTGCCTGGAGAAAGAGGTAATGAATGGTTTGCCTTTTTATAATAAATAAATAAATGGGTAGTATGTATTATATGGCCACTGGAGGGCAGAGCAATACAAAGGTGGGTCCTGGCACCATGCACCATGCACACAGCCACATAGGCTCAGTGGGTATGTCTATTCAATTACAATTAGGTCATATAGGAGAAGCTTTTATCTGAAGCAACTTACATGATGCTATTACATGGAGCAGATTGAGGTTAGGCATCTTGCTCAAAGATGCTTACAGGTTGGCCAACTCTTCTGGCTGGGTGTCCAACATCTAGACCACTAGACTATCCTGCCCCCTATTCTTCGTACAACTGTTTTCTATTCCAAATTCTCTACCGGTTCTGGTTTATGGCAGTTGGAGACAGAACTTGTTACACACTGCTCATTTAACTCCAGGACTGTCACTGCATAGATGACTTTTGTGTTTTAATCAACTATTTGTTTGTTCTCTGATCCTCAGACATTGGCTAAGAGAGAGCGTAGCAGGCAGCATGCTCAAGAAATGAAGAGGCGAATAAAAGAGGGGCCTAAAGAGCAGTTCTGAGAAACTGTTGACCACTTCATTGCCACAGGATCTGGAAGGTGGACCTCTAGTTTCACAAACCCAGTATTTATTCATTTAATGTTGAAAGTCACGACCTAAGGCTTTTATAAGAGAGGTTTCTATAGTACCAGTCCACTCCGCAGACTGTGAATTTGAGAGTTAATATACATTAAGTTGGAGTTTTTTTGACATGGCATGTGGCGGAATTCTTGTGAATAAAGCGTTACCAGTCTACTAAATGAAAAAATCCTCCCCTACTTTAATTATCTTTCTGTAGGCGTGTTCTCTTGGTTACTCTCAGCTCAGTACCAGCTTCACAGAAACAACTTGGTGAAGGAGCGATGGCTAAATCACAGGAGACATGGCTGGCAAATGACTTGTTTTTATAGTATATTGCCATAGATGTGCCTGTTTGGTTGGGATTTCATTTGTTAAACTATATATTGCATATAAAGCTACAATCTAATATATCCTTATGTCACCAAACTGGAAAGATCAAGTGAGCAGCTTAAGTATCCATTAAAATGAATTTTTTTTTCCTTTGCTCAATACACTAATTATTTAAGGCAATTGTTGACAAAGAATACATCAAAGGCATAGTTGTGTATAATAATTCATTACACACGTTAACTTCTAAGCCACTAAAAGGTGTGGTTCAGAGTGTGTAGGGAATAGACTGCAAATACTAGACACTATTATAAATGATAGGATGTGAAAACCACCATAGAAAGCAAACAAACATTGTCAACTCATTAGTCCATTTTTTTGTTTCAGATAATTATTTCAGTTCACATGAAAGCTATCCAATGACGTGTGGTTTCGGGATTCAAAGTTGAGTAGAAAGAATACTAACAAAAAGCATAGTTTTGATTAGCCTGTGTAATGAAGGCAATGCAAACCATACTCTTGCATATAAAATGACTAAGTCAACTACAAAGATGACAGATAATTCCAATAGCGGCTGATTTGAAATTATAAATATCACCAAACTGCCGTCTTGCCCTTGTTATCAGATTTTATTATGAATAATTTTCCAAGATATGTGAATAAAAGTGGTGAAGAAATAGTGACTCTGGAAAGGGAAAAAAAATAAATGGCACAGCAGACCCAAAAGGTATTCACAAATAAATACAAAAATAAACTGTGCTTCTTTCTAACAATACTTACAATGGCAATACAAAACATACCCTGAAATATAAAGAGTTCTGACAGGCAACACATTTATATCTACAGTATATTACATGCAATTAATTACACAATAAACCACCCTACACCATTTCTACATTGTACTGCAAAATTGACCATTGTCTGATTATTCAAAACATTTCTTTTACAGAACTACATTTTTGGTGAACCAAACAGATCCCCAATTACAATATCCTATATATTCTCTGAAACTATCTTCACATGTAGATATTGGACTTCTGCTGCATGACTACTGCATCTCCACAATATTGACCACACACAATTAGAACAGTCACCAAAATCATTACGTCAGGATCAAATAAGCATTGTTACTTCTGTGTGATTGAAAATACATGTTTAAGAACTGCCTGAAAGGAATATCCACATAAGGATCTGATCTTATTATACACTGACCACATCATATTAAAACACAAAAGCAAAATTTATTGATAACTTAAGGCTATGTAATTCACTGTTTTTGTACTACACGCCAGCTTAATGATACACTATGGAGGAGACATATTTAAATATAAAGTGATTTCATTCACAAAACAAACTGCCATTATTGTGGCAGCATTCTTTTCAATATATTATTCTATTAAGAGAACAAGGAAAAGGCATTGACAAATTGAGGCTGTACAGACATTCATGTATCCTACTTCTACACATAGGACAGGCTCATTAACATCAATGCATCCATTTTGATTCAATTTAAAACTCAATTATGCACATTAGACTGAAGTGTTGACAATAACAGTGAGATAATAGATTTCAACCTGCCAATATATAACAAGATGTATTTTTCATGATGTATTCGATTGACAAAGTGAATGTGTTCATGAGTGAACACTATTGATAAGTCTGTACCGTTTAGGTTTGTATTGTTAAAGAATTACAATGTATCCAACAAATTGATCTTCCATGAACAGCTCCTTTTATTTTGTGGCCAGTGTTCAAAGCAGTTTCATTCTGTCCATTCAGAGATGGAACGCACGTGCAGGTAGAGTGAAAACACTTCTACACTGACATCATGTAGACTTTGGTTATCGTTATGCAAATCCTCTGTAAATATCTGACCTCAAATCAGTAGGCTAAACAAACTATAGATATGAAGAATGCACACTATTTATAGACTTTTTTTTACAATTTTTAAATAAATACATATTAATATATATTATCTTTACTAGCATCTGTTATGAAACATAGATGATTGTAAGATTAAAAACTCATACATTCGTGCTCACACACAAACATGACAATTGTTTACCTCTGAAGAATGTTCTTCAGTGCTGTGATTTTAGCAATCAAGCAATGAAGCATTTGGCCCTTTGCTCTTTGATTCTTTAAAAGGATATGCTCAACAGTTGGACAGTCACAGATTTAACTCACAGTTATTTTTCTAAGGTGACGGTACGGAAAAGTACCTTGTTGTTGGTGAAGGTAGGAAACAGAGCCACACCTGAAACACTGGTCCGTGTTGTTGGGGGAAGGCTGAAAACAAAAAACGCTGAAGGCTTTTTCTTTAGTGGTTGCGGACCACAGACTTGTCAGTATTAATGTTCCTCTGTGGGTAATCCAAGACTTGCGCTGACCATCTAGGGGTTTGGTTTCCAAGGTGCGTGCGATCAGTTCTCATACACCTTGTTCTGCAGGTAACTAAAGAGGGCTTCCAGACCTTTGGTTGAGCACCATAGCTGCTTCAGCATTTGACACTCCTTCTCATTCACCTCCTCCAGTACAGACATCAGAATACTCCTCACAAGGCATTTGGATTCTTCTAGGACCTGTCAAACGCAAACAGACAGAATACTTTTAATGCATATTCAAGAGGTCACTTTGTTAGTATCAACCAAAACCTACCATTGCACTGCACGATGCCATTTCCTTCACTCGAAGCATCACTTCCTGGTTGAATGTGGTTGGCCAGAAGACCTGTGACACCAGACCCCGACTGCATGCTTCCTGTGCTGTGAGCTTTCTCCCACAGAACAACATCTCATTGGCCTGTCATTTGTGTGGGAAAATGTAGAGGTAAATAATTTACACTACAACAATACAATTTTCAAAACTGAGTTGCAGATCAACAAGGTAAATAAATATGTATATTGAGCCAGCTACTAAGCTAGCACAGTAATTATAACTACATAAGTTATGTTTACTGTCTTCATGTCATTTCATGTTGCACCGTGGTTCGTGAGAAACAACATTTCGTTCAGTTGTATGCAAATTAATGACAATAAAATTGATCTAATCTGATCTAATCTAATCTAAAGGAGACATTAAACATCAAACGACATTAAATGATAACAGCGAGACATACCAGAGCTACACCAAGAATCTGGGGGAAGGTGTACGAGGAGCAGCCGGATGGAGTGAGGCGGAGGGTGGCACATGGTGTTTGAAACCAGGCCCTCTCACTGGCCCACACCACATCACACAGGGGCAGAATGGAAGCCCCCAGGCCCAGAGCAGGTCCATTTACAGCCACTACTATGGGCTTCTTGAAGTGGATGAAGGCCAACACAAAGTCCCTAAAGGGATGAAAATGGTATAAATACAAACCGAGGATAAAATATCAGATTCCAGGCTGTAAATGCAGGCGCTCACGATATGTCTAAGTATCTGTCATCTTACCGCAAAGCATCGGCAATGCGGCTGCTCTCTTTCCTCCGGTCAGTAGATAGACGCCCTATCAAATAGGATGGCTCCAAGCCACTGCAGAAAACAGTCCCCACGGCACTGAGCAACAACAATTTACTGTCATCAGCCGCTGCATTACCCAGAGCCCGACACACTTCCTTCATAATCTAAGAGGAATAAAGAAGAGGTGTGCGTTATATTTTTGTGAAATCAAGTCACTTTACAGTGGGGTTTACAAAAGGATTGGACAAGAAGGGTTTCAAAATAATCGCTAGATACAGAATATAGCCTTCCTGAAAAAACAAACAAAAATAAATGTGCTATATGACAGATGCATACATCATTCAAAAGTTTGGGGTCACTTAGAAATGTCCTTGTTTTTGAAAAAAAAGCAACTTTTTTGTCCATTAAAATATTAAATTGATCAGAAATACATTGTAGACATTGTTAATGTTGTAAATGACCATTGTAGTCATTTACATGATTTTTTAAGGAATATCTACATAGGCGTACCGGCCCATTTTCAGCAACCATCACTCCTGTGTTCCAATGGCACATTGTATTAGCTAATCCAAGTTTATCATTTAAAAAAAGGCAAATTGATCATTAAAAAATACTTTTGCAATTATGTTAGCACATCTGAAAACTGTTGCTGATTAAAGAAGCAGTACAACTGTTTGCCTTCAGAGTAAGTACATGATACACAATAGTATTAAAATAGTATTAAAATTAAGTCAATGACTTTTTCAGGATAAGGTTTGCCTAAGCATAACATATTAACGACATTAACCACAGACCTATGCATTAAGAGAAGTCTACCAAATAATACCTTTCCAAGTGTCAATGAGCATGTAATGCCCTTTCTTTGTGCAACATTGCTGGACAGCCTTCTTGTAAGTGGTTGTGTGGAACCTATTTCCCTTCACCCCATTACTGTGGCCCCAGCACACTATCTACTTTTGAATTTAATCACATTATCAATACTGATCCAAGATGACCGATCCACGTCAAAGTCAATTAAATTCATGATGTCTCATCAATCGCCTCATCTGTCTTGAGTGTTGTTGCCATACATGATTTTATGTGTGTGTGTGTATGGAGTATCAGATTAATTAAGCAAGGTCAATATACAGAGTAAAGGCAGACCTGCTGATTACAGAATGTGAAGGCACTTAGTGCAGTTTGGACAAACTGACTTTCACAAGCACTGTGCAGAGGTCTAGAGGAAAATGCTAGAGTGGGGCAACCACAAACAAGTTAATTGTAACTGTATTTAATAGCAACACCTGGAAGTGGTGGGAAGTGTCTACACCTGAATTGATTTGATACAGTTGATTTGATATAGTTACAACTCAATACGGTCACGAATGCAAACTGGCTTTGTTGATATATTGTGATATTTTACAATAATTTTCAGACAGAAGATACTATAGCTATATAAGGAAAAGCCCAGCTGACACAGTTATGTAGTTTACTTTTGGTTATTAAAGACAAACTATTAAAGAATGGATGTACAATCAGGTTAAATTATTTGAACAGTGGCACTTTTTTGATAATTTGGCTTTGTACTACATCAAATCTGTAATGAAAAAACAATACTATGAAGTCAAAGTGTAGACTGTCATCTTTAAAATAATTGGACAAAAGAACAATGAATAACACCATCATATTTAGTACTAATTGGCAAATCCTTTGCTTCCACTGACTGCCTGAAGTCTGCAATCCATAGACACCAGATGTCTACGGATGATGCTGTGCCAAGTGTGTACTGCAGCCATTTTCAGTTCCTGTTTGTTTCGGGGGCTTTTTGTCCTCAGTCTTGTCTTTAGCAAGTGAAACACTGCTAAACTGGATTGTGGTTGGGTGATTGACCAGTCAATAACATCTCACTTGTTGGCCTTAAAAAAAACTCCTAGGTTGCACTGGCGGTATGTCTCGGGTCACTGCCCTGCAGCGTGGTGAAGCACCATCTATAGCATTTTAAGGGAATTGGTTGGAACTGACCAGATGCAATGATACATTTTATAATTCCTCCTGCTGCTGTTGTCAGGAGTCACATCATCAATAAAGACAGTAAGTCAGTTCCAGTGTCAGCCATACATGCCCAAACCATAACACCATGTTTCACAGACGGTTTGGTACAGTATGATTTGGATCATGAAGGGTTTTTCCTGATCGATTCCATCATAAAGTGGGTATATTTAAAAAAAATTATGGTATCTCAGAAATTTGAGATTGTGTTGTGTATGTTTGATTTCGGTTTCCAATACATAGGCCTAATGGTATTGGACTTCAGTAGGAATGACAAGGCTTTAGTCTTGACTCAATAGACAGTCTCAAATACATATATTCTTAATAACACTTAAACGACACTTTCTACTGAAATGAATCTGTTGATCTTTGATGACAAAGTACATGTGGTATCCAGCAAAAAGACAAAAGAAGGTGGAAATGGATACTAGAAGACAGAGGTTGTGAACTAAGACTGAACAGCTGACATATACAGTAGAAGTCTCCTGTCAGAGGCAGAGGTGTAAAGCCTGTATGCCCACAGAGCTCAGGAGAATGTTTTACTTAAACCAGTCACAGAGTGCTTGAAAGAAAGATATGCAGGGAGATTTCCAGAGATTTTCTCCTCTGAAGCCTTTCAGTACGCACATCCCCAGAATGCCTTGCTCCAGCAGCTTCAAAGATTTGGAGACAGCCGGAGTAGCCTATCAGAGCTGTGTGAAAAATCCCACAACCAATAAATTTACTCGCACATGGACACATGCAGTTTATGGCGCCTCAATAGCTGTAAAGAACAGACATTAGTGCTGTGCTAGTGACAATCAATCAAAGCCAAGATGCCCTCTGAACAGGTTTAAGATGTTACAATGCAAGATCTGAGAAATTGTCCACTGGTTATATTAGTTTATATACATTTCATTAATTTCTTAATAAAACAGGTCTTTAAAGTTGTTTATTTTGTCTTTCGAGCTGTCCAAACCCTCTAACTTCCTGCGGGTGGGGTAAAATCAAAGTAGGTCACTAGACATTTATGCTTACACATTTGTATTGGATCACCCCTAAACATCAATTAGTGACGTTTAGATAGATTAGTGACACAAAACAAGAGCTTATTTGCTTTCATTGACCAGCTATGCTAATTCTCTTTGGTAGCTACATGTAGTTGTGTTTTTCTAACCAATTTGATTTACATTGAAACAAACTCAAAACTTGTCAGTGGCTGTGATTAATCACCACCATTGTCGCGCTAAAGAGGAGGAGGAGGAGGAAACAGTACGTTTCAATGCAAATCCAGTGCCAATCAAACTCGATAATGATTCACTCAAAATTATTTTTTCTTTTTTTCCAGCACTAATATCCATGTATGCCGGGCTAGTTTACACAGTGTTTATGGGTCCTGGTCTATAGATCCCATATACTGAAGTTTAATGCAGGTCATTTGGTCTCAGCAAAAATTATTTAGCAAAAAATTTAGCATAGTGGAGTCAAATCCTTGAGACAAATGTGTTTGTCTTTGTATACTTGAAACATCCCGATTTTGCAAGCTGCACAATTTGTTCCACCTTTCATATCAGTCTTCATCAGTCTCCAATTCAATGTTTCCTGTCATAGAGGAGGTTCCAATGGGTGTCAATCATATCATTAGTACACAGGCACAAGAGAAGCAACGAGCTTCACGTGAAGGAATTAGAATTTAGCTATTATTTAATATCTCATTGAGTTGATAGCAAGCCAAGGCAGAAGGCTTACAGCTAGACAAAGCCAGGAATGTATGTTTTTGCATGACAGA
>JAODLI010016982.1:0-23301 GCA_027575585.1 Percopsis omiscomaycus
CATTGATTCACAATCCCTTATGCTTCCTAACTGGACAGATTGATATCCCTGAAGTTTAATTGACTTGGTGTTATACTTTGATGATTACATATTCCCTTAATATTTTTGAGCAGTTTAGTTGCCAAACATAGAATGGGAAATGTAGGCAATATAACGTTAAAACACAGGTCCCAAAGTGAACCCCCACTTTGAATATGCTTCCTACAAAACCAAAATATACAATATGATTCAACCATTCGTCAAGATTTTCAAGATTAACTTTGCGTATATATGTTGACGAAAGTATCATAAATTGCATACTGTATTTAATTCTAGAAGATTTTGACAAAATTATTATCTGTCATTTATCCGACGAATATATTAGAGTTGTAGAGACAAGTAAATCCCTCCCTAAATTCTTGTTCTTTGATAACGTCCAACAACAGTAAGACATTTCATGAGACAAAATCGACAACCCCGCAAACAGGTCCAAAATCACCTACAAGTCCTAGATTGATATATATATATATATATAGATAGATACAATAAGATAGTGCCTGTTTAGCACTGGTCAAGATAAATTATTGTATGTATGTGTGTGTGATGTCCCACAGTCCACACAGGACTTCCACCATAAAGGATAATGAAAGGGGGCCTGGTGGCAAAACAAAGGCAGTCTCTCTCTTTCTGTCACATACGCGCACACTCACACACAAAGCTCTAGGCTATATTTTTTGTCTGTGATATAACATTTACAGTGGTACAAGGCAGTTACTCACTGGTAAGCCTGTGTGTGTGTTTATGTGTGTGTTTGTGTGTGTGTGTGTGTGTGTGTGTGTGTGTGTGTGGGGGGGGTCTTCCATCAGCTTCCTCACTGGCAATTTCTGCAAGATGTGAATGCCATATAAGCCCTCTAGCCGGACACATACAGAGTGCCAGATATTTCTGTCAGTTATTTCTTCTTCACAGAGACAACATGCCCAGCATGAAGCCCATGAAATATCTCAGCTGGTGCAGAAAGCCAAACCAACTTCCATGAAATTTCTATATTTCATAAATCTTATTTCATTTTGTATTTCTTTTCCTACTTCAAAAGCGGGGATAGGTTTGAGTGTGGCCGACGGGGCCGTGAATGAGCTTTTTTGGTTAGTAGGTAGTAAGAGAAAAGGAGAGGCCTTATAATAAGAGAGAGCACTGATCCCTTGGTCTTTGCAGTTTCTGTCTGGAAGGCAAAAGAGAGTCTTGAGGTGAAAGTCAACTAAACCATTGAAACAGTGCTCAACAAACCCTTCTAGTACTGTTCAAACAGGTCTGGGGGAGTAAATAAAACAGCTTCTCTGCTGAACATGGTTCACTGAACTAACAGCTTTTTGGTTCTCTTCGATGAGTCTTGTATACGCGTCCTGTTTCTTTGTGGAGAAAAAAATGTAAGTAAGGTTGTTATTAGACACAGAATTTCCTATCCAACCAACCACACATTTTTTTATTTTTTTAAATTCCTTGTAACACCTGTTGCCAAGGTGATACAAAAACATTGGGAGGGTTCCCTTTGTAACCCAGTTAAATAAGGGTTTGGTACGTTTACGACACAGCAAAAAGAACGAAATGCCAGAGAATTTTCATGGATTTTTACACATTTTTCATATATTAAAACAAACATCATAAACTATCTTTTTTTTTTTTTTTTTTTACTTTGAACAATGATGGAGCTATACCTGACCCATCTTCTGGGGTGTCTTCTTAGCAGCAAATAAAACAAAAACAGTTCCTTATAAAACATGAATTGTGGTATTGTAGTACTTAATAAACAAACAAATAAACAATTTTGTTAATGTGTTTTTACTCAATTTCCAAGTATTTTTTTCCTCAGAAAGTGAGTGTCCACATTTACATTGTCAACAGCACCGATCTGCTTGATGTGACAATGTCACCTGCAGTGGAAAATATGGTTTCGTGAATGTACAGTGGAATGGCTTAAATTCCACTAAGTATGTTCGTAAAACCTGCGTTTTCCACTACAGAGTAGGGTCTCATAGCCACGGATATGAGACTGTCTACCCTCTCGGAGTAGACGGTTCAATCTTAATTAACTTAAGCCATTCGTTGATGGAGGGTGAGGGCGTCTCTGTTGGTGGGTTCATCTTTTAAATTCCTCTCATTGTCCCCGCCACTAAACCGTAAGAAGAGCACTGTCGTCCCAACCACTCCTCTTGGCCAAGGTGTGGGATGCAAGTGCGGATTCTGGCAGTCGCCGTGTTTAACTCGGAGGAGTTGTTCTCCCCCTGCCTCTTGTCCTTTCCAGAAGTTTCTAGCATTTCCCCCATTGTGAGGCTGCTTGGGCCATCATAGCGTTCCGGGAGCACTAGCGTTCCGGGAGCACTAGCCTTCAGCTCGCGGCAGGAGAGAGAACATCACCCCTGGGTGTTGTTCAGTTGAGGTGGAGGCCTCCTCACCACTCCTCTGCAATGTCAAGAAAATAAATACCCATTAAATTACAGTTGAATTGACTAGTTTCAACTTAGTTCGGCAGCCAAATTGGATTTGTAATGAAAAAAAACAAAACAAAAAAAAACAACATCTAGGCTACCTGCCATGCTAGCTAATAAACTACACAATCGTTGTGGTGGCATTTGGCTGGTGGCTGTAATCCCCTGCCAGTTTGGTGAATCATGATCCCAAACAACTGCCGCTTTACAGTGAGGCTGGCCAGCAGAATAGAACAGCCAAATGGAAATGCCAACAAGCTGTTAACTAATAGAGGAACGTTACATGGCATCACCTTGATGAATGCTACGACACCACTGTCATTTTCTTTTTCTGCACCTCCTCCTGGATTGTTCTCCACCTCTCTCTCTCTCTCTCTCTCGCTCCAGCTGTCAATATGTCTGTCCTATAAAGCTGCGGTTTCAAACTTTGTTACATGAGACCCGCCAAAAAGACCCCTCCATACTCCTGTATGAGAGGGCCTATGGGTATAAACCACTTATGTTTGCTAGACTGGTAATCTGGTCAAGATAACAACAAAAAATAAGATGAAAATTAAATTAAATAAATACTCAAAAACAAAACATCCTGTGATCCCTTGGGGGGGGGGGCACATTTTGGACACCACTGCCTTAGAATTTATATATTTAAGTTTTTACCTATTTGTTTACCTGCTACACAAGCAGTTTTTTTTCCTGCTGTGTTTCCAGTGTGTTCGTGTGTGTGTGTGCGTGCGTGCGTGCGTGCATGCGCGCGTGTGTGTAAAAGAATCAGTGGAAGTGTTAATTGCTATATTGGCAGTGAACACAGCACTGCTGCCTGTGTGTGAGAGAGAGAGCTGTGTGTAAAAGAGAGAAATCACTGTGCGTGTGTGTGTGCGTGTGCATGTGCGTGTGCATGTGCGTGTGTGTGTGCATGTACGTGTGTGTGCGTGTATGTGTGTGTGCGTGTGCGTGTGTGCGTGTGCGTGTGCGTGCGTGTGTGTGTGTTAATTGCTGGTTAATTGCGCAGGGCCACAGTGTGCTGGGCAGTGAGGGCAGATCAGAAGGCCAAGCTAAAGGGGGCAGCTGTTGGCTCCTCACTTTGCTGGCAGAGCTGAGTACATTCTCACTTTTTGTGTCACACATGATTATTCCTGTCCATCTGTCCCTATTGCGCTGTAGACTGTTAAGCACGAGTTGTGCTATTGCTTTCTGCAATTGAGCTGGAGGAGAAGGAGAAAAGGAGGGGAGGAGTGACATAGATTTTAAGATTAGACAGAGGACGCTAAGAAAAACGTGTCAGGAGATAAAGGCACCTTTACAAGGACATACCGCTTTGTTTACTGTTACTGTAACAAAGTCTAGCACAGTATATGAACTCCAATGCTGCTGCTACTTTTACCACTGTCCCCCTGTAAAAAATACCATTAGAAACCGTTTTTTACTATTATTTATTGTATTTGATGCCATTTGAGTGCAACCTGATAGGATGCTTCAGAGTGTACATTTTAATTGCTGTCTTCTGTGGTGCAACGCCTCAAGCACATTGCCTCTGATAGGAGACACGTGCAATGTTCTCAACAGAAATTGGGGGTATTTTTTGGGACGGGAGGGTACATGACCACATTTCAGCATACAGTTAGCGACCTACTTAACCACTAGCTTAGTGACTCACAACTTGGATTGTCACCAGTTAAAATCTAGTTAGCTAGTTCAGTTCACTTCCTGACTGAGACCTGTGGTTACAGATCTGCGTTATTTCATTGCAAATCCCTTATTGCAGTATCATCATGCACATCAACGCTGCAATGAGGGAATTGCAATACAATTAGCCAGGCTGGGCCCCAGAATGGTTGCTTAATCTATATTATACTTTATAATTTATTCTATAGTATATTTTGATGCTTCAGAGTGTACATTTTAATTGCTGTCTGTGTGGCCTCAAGCACATTCCCTCTTCTATTTGCAAATATACTTAACACAATGAATCGGGTTCTCCTTCCTAATTCTGATGATTTTGGGCTGATACAAACTCTGGCTGGTTACACTATGTACAGTATATGTGAGGGTTAGCTTGCTTAAATCAATAAAGAAATGAATAAAATATTATATGGTCTTAGCTTGCAGCATCAGAACCTGTTCAATACAAAAGGCAAACTGCAGTCAAACAGATAACATTAATCTGCAGCAACATCCATAAAACATAGCAAATATTTGCATAAATACAAGTGCAAATGAATAAACCTCTTTAGTGGGAGCGTGTGAGTAGATGTCTCTGTAAATCAGAGAGAGAGAGAGAAAGTGGGAGTTGGGAAGGTTACTGGTAATGACTTATGCTAAAACAAAATGTTTTAGTTGTTTAACCTCATGTTTTACTGCATATAATCGGCTGTCAGATAAGATTTATACCAAACAATGCATACTATTTAGTTAATGATAATGATGATAATAATATAATTATTATTATAAATATTAATGTTTGCAATGTTTAATTATTTAAGGATGGACACATATTTGCAGAGAGGGCAGTGGATGTAATATTTTGTGAAGCCAGGTGTTGCAGAAAACAGTTTTCAGATAAATGTATGGTTAAATTGTATCTATAAATACATCACTGGCAACTCTCTTTTTCAAGCGCATTAACAAGAACTGTATCATCCTGCCTCTCGCATAATGCAACCTTTTGTGCGACAGCACTGAAATCCGAGCTGCATCTTTAAGGGATATAATCCTATCTTCATCGTACATTGTGAATAGCAGTCTGAATAGAGAACTAGAAGGTTGGTCACACCTCCTCATGTAAATAGAGAGGAAGGGAGGTTATTTGGGATGCTTACAAGAGTGTTTGGTCACAGTTGTGGGGGGGGGGGGGGAGCGTTGTCAGCTTTAGGTACCATGCAATTTAAGTTGACGGTCAAGCAGGCATTCTTCTATTGAGTACTGTGCTACAGGGCAGGGTATCTACATGGTGCGTGAATTGGTTCCGTCTGCTCCATCTTGTCAGTTTTCTTTTTTCTCCATTTTCTTTCTGCTTGTGTAGGTCTTGCACACAGACGACTGCAACCAATCAGTAGATCATTATTTCAAAGCTTTTTTTAATGATCATACATTATTTTTAATGGCAATGTTGTACCAGTCCTTTTATTTACTGCCAAGATTCAGTTCTTGTAAGCAGTGGTTCTCAAACTGTAGCTTCGTACCGCTCACGGGGGCAAGGGGTGATTTTTGGGGGGGGATCAAAACATGATGAATTTAGTCTTAAAAATGTTACTTTCCAATTGAGATAGAATAATTAGGAACAACATTTTTAATCTAGTTATTTTTATAAAAATGTGCATACATTTTAAATGATATTTGTAGTTTCTACGTTTATATTTTTTACGCTTTTTTGTGATGCGGTTAGAAGTGATGAACAATTTATTTTTAGGGGTCGCAGAGCATTTGAGAACCACTGGTTTACAGCATAAAGCAACACACTAAAATACTGTGTAGTGAAGATGCCATTTTAATTGATGCTGCTCATACACTGCTCGAAAAAATTGAGGGAACACGTAACTATCACAGCATAACAGGTCAATTAAACTTCAGGGATATCAACCTGTCCAGTCAGGAAGCACAAGGGATTGTTTATCAATGACACCTGTTTTGGTGCAAATTAAAGTGACGGCAGGTGCACTGGAGAGACAACAGAAAGACAACCCCAACAAAGCAATGATCATTTTGGAATGGTCATTTTGTAGGGCTCTGGCAGTGCTCCTCCTCACACAAAGGAGCAGATACCGGTCCTGCTGCTGGGTTGATGCCCTTCTACGGCCCTGCCCAGCTCTCCTCGTGTAACGGCCCGTCTCCTGGTATCTCCTCCATGCTCTGTACTGGGACTGTACTGGGAGACACAGCAAACCTTGCTGCGACGGCACGTATGGATGTGCCATCCTGGAGGAGCTGGACTGCCTGTGCAAAACTATCCAAACACAAAACTAGAGAATAATCAGTCAGGAAGGATAAGGAGAGAGCAATGGTCTGTGGCCACCAGCTGCAAAACCATTCCCTTTTTTGGGGTTATCTTGCTGTTGCCTCTCCAGTGCCCCTGCTGTCACTTTCATTTGCACCAATTTTTTTATATGATTTTAAAGCCACCATTTGACGGAGATGATTTATTTCAAACATCACTTCGATAAATAGAAGGGAGAATTTTTCCAGTATAAAATTGGTTGAATAAAGATGTGTGTCAGAGTGGTACATTGATGGAACGGCACAAAGACGTCACAACGCTTTCTTCCTTCCAACTCTGCATCTAATTTCAGGACAACCATTTACCCTGGAGATAGATAGATACTTTAGGTAGGTAGGTAGATACTTTATTAATCCCAAAGGCAATTCAAGCATCCAGTAGCAGCATGCAAACATACATTAAGCATACATTCGAATTAACCTATAATAAACATATAACCTATAATAAAATGTAAAATATAATATATCAAGTATAATATATAATATATAAAGTGTAATATATGATATAAAGTATATAATATAAAGTGACCATATAGAATAATAAAATATATAAATGACCGTATATAAAAAATTACAAAAAGGAAGTCCTACACCATGCTCCTGTACTCCCCCTCCCGTCCATCCTTGATACAGCCCAACTATTGCAGTGTCATCCGAGTATCTGCATGTGGCAGAGGCCACAGTTGTACTGTAAGTTGGATGTGTACAAGGTGAAGAGGAGGAGAGAGAGGACTGGGGAGAGAGCACGGTCCCCTGCGGTGCTCCGGTGCTGCTGACCACAGAGTCTGTAATCCATCTCACCAGGTGTGGGTCCACCCTCACCTCTGTCAGCTTGTCTCTCAGCAGGAGGGCCCGGATGGTGTTGAAGGCGCTGGAAAAAATCTAAAATCATATTTCTCACAGCGACGCTCTCCTTGTCCAGATGAGAGCAACTCCTGTGTAGCAGATAGATGGTAGGATGGTATGGTAGGATGGTATGGTAGGATGGGGGCAGGATAGTCTAGTGGTCTAGTTGTTGAACTCCCAGCCGGAAGGTCGTGGGTTGAAGCACCAGAGTCGGCCTACCTGTAAGCATCCTTGAGCAAGATGCCTAACCCCTACCTGCTCCATGTAATAGAACAATTGTAATTGTAAGTCGCTTTGGATAAAAGCGTCTGCTAAATGCTGTAAATGTAAATGTATCATCCACGCCCACCTTCTCCATGGCTTTCAAACTGCAGTGGATCCTGTGCGTGGTGGACCTGGGGTCTGAGGAGATGGAGCAGCAGCAGCAGCCGTTCAAAGGTCTTCATAATGTGGGAGGTCTGAAGTCACCCGGCTTCCTGGGGTGTTTGCTCTTAGGAACCGGGATGAGGCATGAAGTCTTCCAGAGCACGGGGCACCCTCCCCAGCTGCAGGCTCAGGTTGAAAGCATGCTGAAGCGGCTCCCCCAGTTCACATGAACAGGCCTGCAGCATCCTTGGACACACTTTGTCCGGGCCCGCTGCTTTCCTCGGACACAGCCTCCTCAGCTCTCTGCCCACCTGCTCCTTGGTGATGTGGAGGAGGGGGTTGAGCTGTCCATGGGTGTGGCCTGGTGGGGTCTGCTCTGCAGTCCAAGGTGATGATGGGCGTGACGGGGGTGTGAAGTTGGCAGTCACTGGCTGTAGGAGCTGGAGTATCAAACCCGTTAAACAGGTTTCGCTGGTTTGCTCTCCCAGCATCCCCCTCTTCTGTGCTGCTGCCCTTCTTGCAGCCTGTGATGGTTTTCATGCCATCCCAGACCTCCCTCAAGTTGTTCTGCTGCAGCTCCTTTGCCTCTCTCAGCCGGACCTCGAGTTCCCCCCTGTACGCGCTTCAGTTCGCCTCTGTCACCGCCCTTGAATGCACTCTTCTTCCTGTTAAGGATGTCCTTGACTTGTTGGTAGGGAAGCAGCATACAGTTTTAATGGGAACCACAACATCCATACAGAAGTTCAGGTAGTCAGTAGAGCAGTGGGTGACTCCCTCGACGTCCTCACCATGTGATTCCTGCAGGACGTTCCAGTCAGTGGATTCAAAGCAGTCCCTCAGAGCCTCCTCTGCCCCAGGAGACCATTTCCTGAAGGAGCGTGTAGTTGTGGGGCAGTCTCTGGATCTTTGGCTTGTAGTGTGGTGTGAGCAGGACCAGGTTATGGTCAGACTTTCCCAGTGGGGGCAGGGGAGTGTAAGCTTATTTTCACGTTGGCATAGAGGAGGTCTAGAGTCCTGTTCTTCCTGGTGCGGCAGCTTACAAACTGGTGAAAGTCTGGTAGTGTTGAGTCCAGTGTTACATGGTTAAAATCCCCAGAGATGGCGATGAAGGCATCTGGGTGTTGTGTTTGCAGCCTCGATGCGGTGGAGTGGATTACGTCACACGCCGTCTCTAGGCGTGTAATACGGTCTGAGACCTACCGCCAGCAACTCGATTTCTCTGTTGCACACCAGCTCCTTCACCGTAACATGCCCCGGGTTGCATCATCTGATGTTAATAAACAGTGCGAGTCCTCTACCTTTGCCGTTGAGTTTGCAGTACCGGTCATGGGGCTACCCCATGCCTTCATTTAAGCCAGTGGTGGCATTTGTCTTAGCCTGCTAAGCTAACCTTAGCATGTGGGCTAGCATCAATGGATGCATGGCTTGTCATTTCAGTTCATACTAGTCAAAAGTGTAGAAATCATGATTTGAATAATACAACACAGTCAATTTCAAGTCATTTAATATAGCGTTATTGGAGTTACCCAATGTCATCCAAATGTTTGCATGTTTCACTCACCTTTTCTCATGTCCAAGATCTGGGTGAAAGTGGCAAACAGGAAGTGACATAATCTGGAGTATTTATAGGGGGGAAGACCTGGAATGGTCCAAGTGTGAGCCAGTACAGGGGGTACTGGAGTATCTAAAGTTGCTGTTTTGAGAAGCTTTGTTCAGCATGTAACCTTTAATATCTTGTTTTATAGTGTATATATATATATATATATATATATATATTGTGTACTGATGTAGCCAGAAATGTGTGGGAATTTGGAGGTAACATAATGGTATTTAATTGATTCCCAATAAACTTTGGTTTGTCTTGTAGGAGGGGCTTCCGGTATAAAGGAAGGAGGTAGAGGCACATCGGTGGAGAGCAGTTTTGGCCTGGAAGGGCACCTGTTCCAGAGCCCAATAGTCCGAGTCTGATATACCTCTAGTGTAATATCAGTTTATGATAATAAGTAGAATAGTTAGTACGTAGGTTAATTTTTTACATATTTTTTTCCTTCGATATATTTTTTAAATAATTCACCCTTGCACTACTGCACTTTCCACGTGTCTGGTGAAAAATAAATGGCACCAGATGAAGAACTCCTGCGTCCATGTCTCCTCCTTCCACCATGGGGCTAAACTTTACAGTCCCTATCCGCTCTCACCGTCGTGAATCCAGGTACATCCACATTAGCGTCTGGTGTGTTCTGTGTGAGCTAAGTTTCAGAAAGACACAGTAAACTGATCTCCCTGAATGTCTTGTCGGTCCTCACAAGGGCAGCCAGCTCGTCTGTCCAATATGATTGTCATCATATTTCAAAGATGATGAATTTCCTGTAAAATCACATTCCTCTGTAACTACAATATTTGTGTTTCCATGTTTTTGTGATCAGGGATTGAGTTGGATACAGAGGTACAAAACTAAAACTAAAATGGTGCTGATTGAAACCTGATGAAAGATGATAGTTCAACCTTAAGATAATAATATTCCAACGATGTTACAGTAACATGCAGTACAAAGGCATTGTGATAGGAGTGTTTGCTCCATGGATTCAAACCTGAAAGCTGTTTACATTTTGTAAACTGGCCGTGCTTGTAGGCACAGTTAATAGACAGATTTCTCTGATGGACTGAATCACCTAGAAAGGAAAAATAATTCTACTTGTTTTAGACGTTTGCAACTGTAAGTAAATTGTGATCTTTTTCATGTAAAGGTTTTTCTGCTATTCATGACGTGATACAGTAAGTCATCATAGAGCAGGCATGGAGCAGACATTGGCTGCACTTCTTTATGAATATAAATAGTACTAGGAAAATGAACTCTTTTGACATTAAGTTTTTTAAGTAGTTTTACTATAGTGCATTTTACTTTTTCTATTGTAGAACAAATGAATGTAACTTTGAAGTTGGCAGGTGGTAAAGTGAGGTAGAGGTACAGAACAGCTACATTTACCAATAATAACTGGCAGTATTGTGAGCTGTTCTAGGTGTGCACGTCTGAGTTTCGGGCTCCTCCCCCAACAAGGACAATAATGTTTAATTGGCAGGTGTTGCCTGTCTGTCAATATTTCTAGACATGAGACTTTATCTGAAAGACTTGAGACTTGCTCTGCCTTGCAGCCATGTTCAGCCATACTTCTCCCAATGAGAAGGTATTTCCTTACATGCTTACACAATCTTTAGGATTCCTACAGGTTAAATTACTTGATAAATGGCTTTCTTGCACTGTGTACGTACACAAAGTAGGTCACTGAATCATGTCGAACACACAGTCTCCCACTTCAGCCGATGCAACAAATGCCATTGGCAATTCACTCTGTGTTCTAATTTGGCACAGTGTACTGTCAACACAGTAAACCTGTGGAAGAAACAATACATGAATTATCGTTTAATCATAGTTGAAATATTTCCATAATTACCTAAGGGAAATGTATTTACACTAATGACAGGGACCGCTGGCCAGCTCTCATGGAGTATATTATAATTGGGTCATTTTCAGCACATTATTAATAGGTTTGCGTGTGCGTGTCTGTCTGTGTTTGTTTTTTTCATTTGACCGTGTTAGCATTCCTGTCCATGTACTGTATTCAAGTGTCTTTTAAGGTATATCTTATAATTACCATCTCCATTAGCATTTAAATGGGAATGCATGTAGTAATTACATCGGCATGTCTCTGGTTTTATTACAATGACCCCTGGTATCAAAGTGACGCCGGGGGAGAGCTGGGAAGGCTAGACGGATGGGTAAAAAAGGGCTGTAAGTTAATTTGAGATACGATATGATTAATGGCACAGATACGGAAATTTCCCTTTGGCACTTTCAGCATCATTAAAAGACTCAATTTAAGAGTAAGGATGACGGTAAAAAAATAAATAAAACTGACTTGAAGATATTAAGAAGCATGCAAAATGGCAATATGGTAAATTGATGCCACTTGACAGTTGTACCGGACATTATTGAGCAGTTGTATATGAGGGCGTGTCAGGGCAGCTGTTGATCTGCAGCACACACACAGATTTTCCTCTGAGAAGTGAGAACACACTGAATTAGGCGTCATTTGGAGTGTTCTATGGCCTATGGTGTTTCCCCCTGTGTTTTAATACACTGAATGTGCAGGCATTCTTGGGGTGGGGGGGTGTTGGTGAGAGACCTGGGGAGATAATGTTTTGCCTGTGGCCCCTGACTCTGCTCTTTGCTTCATAATGGCTGCCTGTGGAGTCGCGCAGGGTCCCAGTTGCACTGTAGGCCATTTAAAGAGCATTAGTGGAGAGGAAACTGGCAGAGTCTGGTCACATAAGGTCACATCATGCCATAATAAGTGTCTATTTTTTTTAGCTGGTAGTATGTTGGACCTGATGAGAGCAATCCAAGGATTATGTTTGTGTTCCCTTGAGACTTCTCCTTGCTCACACATAATAATAATGATTTTGACACGGCTGCCAGACGGTAATGAAGGTCTATCTAAAGTCTAATTCTCCCCCATTAGTGACATAAAATATCTGTCTGACTCTCACCATCCCACCAATAGTTAGTTAAGTCCACACATTCATAATGCAACAACAACGGTTGTAGTGATTAGCACTGATGTCACTGATGGTCCTCAAAGGAAGTTGGAGGGGAGATAAACAGAAGTGGGAATTGGCAGGATAAAGGGATTGAAACTGAGGAAGAAATAGTAACAGCATAGTAAATGGTAAACAACAGTAAACATTATGTGGCTAATTTCTGGTGTGGTATAATGTAGGTGTTTGGTGACATTATTTCACTGTCTGTAAACTGGGAGACAAAGGGGAGTCTCAATGACATATGTTTGAAGAATTAGAATGAGGTCATTTAGCAGACGCTTTGATCCAAAGCGACTTACAATTGCATGGTGCAGGCAGGGGTTAGGTATTTTGCTCAAGGATGGTTACAGGTAGGCCAACTCTGGGGCTTAAACCCACGACCTTCCAGCTTGGAGTCCAACACCCAGACCACTAGACTACCCTGCCCCCATGTTTAAACAAGAAGGCATGTGTGTATACTGGTATAAACCGGACATTTTAACTTAACCAACTTAAAACTGTTCACTCAAAATAATCCAAGGTAACTCTAGAAGGGAACAGGCATTAAGACGGGCTATAATTGCCTAATGCTTTTATCTTGGAGTTGCAGCTGTAACTGGTTAATTTATAAATATTGACTTGGTTATGTTAATACATAAAAGTTCTACTGCTTCGTTGGATAAAATCATATGCTCTGTGAATGTAATTAATGCAAACAAAGCCAATATTGAGTGTGTGATAGTTTATTTAATAAAAAAAAAGTTGCTTGTCAGAAAACACGTAGAGAATATAAATATACAGATTTTACTGTACGGTCTCCTTGCTTGTGTCCAAAATGCCATGGTAAATTACATACAGAGCTCTGCAGAATGTCTTTTTTTTTTTTTTTTTTTTTTTTCTTATCTCATCTCTCTCGACTTTCACTGCGCTCCTATTGGCTATCGGTGCAACTTGGGCGTTCGCCGGCAACAAAGATTGAGTGTGCTGAAAAGACGTTGACGCCCACAAAAGACACACTGTAAACCCGCGGACATCCCATATAATCCCATTTTAAAAAGTGGATACGCTAGTGTCTGTCGACATCATCTTGGCGGAGGCTAGCCTTTAGACACAGTGGCCTCTAGTCGCGATGATTTCTACAAGAGACGGCACCTGGTTTTAGGTTAAACTGCAGGTTTAAACCACAGCTTCTGAGGACGCAGGAGTAGGGTTTAAGACCACGGGCTCCATTTTACACCTGTCGGCAAGCGTCCATGTTTTAAATAGCAATGCAGTTGCACATTCAAGCCCCCTGGTGGGCGTGGGGGGGTACTTGAAATGAGGTGTGGTCAGGCGCGTTGCTATCTTGAGACGGCTGAAAGCCTTTGCATGATTGACCAACAAAAACCTGGTCCTCACACGAGGCAAGTTTGTTGGGGGGCAGGATAGTCTAGTGGTCTAGGCATTGTACTCCCAGCCAGTAGGGGGCAGGATAGTCTAGTGGTCTAGGCGTTGTACTCCCAGCCAGTAGGGGGCAGGATAGTTTAGTGGTCTAGGCGTTGGACTCCCAGACGGAAGGTCGTGGGTTCAATCCCCGAAGGTGGCCTACCTGTAAGCATCCTTGAGCAAGATGCCTAACCCCTACCTGCTCCATGTAATGGCACCATGTAATTGTAAGTCGCTTTGGATAAAAGCATCTGCTAAATGACCTGATTGAATTGAAGTCAATTGCACAGTATTTCACTGTTATTTTAAGTGCACATAGTAACACAGGCTAATATGTGCCCACATAGGTGGGTGCACAACGCTCTTACACTTTTCTTACACATACAGGGCAACATGCAAAAGATGAAAAGACAAAATGATTATTGATAAAAGATTATTATTATTATTATTGTGTACATCAAGATATTTTATCCTGCTGTTGCTGTAGATGGTCTGCTCACGCGTTTTCACTTCACAGACCAGCAGATCAGTTTCCATTGCAGAGAAGCGTTCGTTCTTACTACTTGGTAAGAACTATTATGATGTGCCATCATGATAGCAATCCGTCAAGGTGCAAGCGCACCTGGCTCTTAAAGGGAATGGGAGATGACACTGGTTTATTGCATGTTACGCCCCAAAACAGAGCCACGAATAATCAATCGATAATCATGTACAACCCTTTAGAACCAGGTGCTGCGGACATTCTTTCTGCCGTTAAACTAGCCAAAGTGGATTTGGACACACCCTAAATGCACTTGCGCCATGCGTTTTGCACTGTTTAAAGATGGTTTAATCTCTAAACTGCAGCTGACAGTAGTGAAACTACTAATGACAACAGCAACAGACACAGGGAGATGCACTGTAAATCAATTAAACTCACATTCAGTGATAAAATATTCTAAAACATAATTTAGTCATGATACAAATTTATAGCATTTTCTAGCCTTTAAACGAGTATTTTTTCCCATCTGGTTTTAAGACACATTAAACTTGAATTGGTTTAGTGCAGTGCATGCAGCTCCAGAAGAGAGAGGCCTTTTTGGAAGGGCGCGGTTTTTAAAACCCATGGGTTTTAAAAACCATAACTTTGGGGGTTTGGCCTTTTTATCAGCTAGAGAGGGAGGGAAAAGGCATGCCTCATTGTTTAAGAGAAAACTAGAATCTGATCTATCTACTGTCTACATATCAAAACCTTGTTATCCACATTTTATAAGCATAGTGTTCATAGATGATAATACACATGAAACATTAGTCGGCTACTGTTGGGGATTGGATTAGATCAATACCACACAATTGTATATCTATGCACAACACCGTATGTAATATTAGTAATCATAACAGTTCATATTATCACATTTTAACAAACAAAACCGCTTTCTTTATCTGCGTGTTTCTTTACATGTGGATTGTAGAGTTGACACCAGTGACAAAAAAAACAGGCCCCTTTGGAAAGCGAAAACCTATATAAAAATTCAATAAATTGTTTTGTTTCAATGTCATAACCTTATCAGAACCATTTTCAGAACCATTACACAAGTATCTCTCTGTAGAATCTAAACATGACATGCTTAGGATGTGTCTTTCTATTTAATTTAGTAATGTATTTATGTTGAAGTGGTGTCATTTCAAATCCATGGTTCTGAGGATAAAGTCACAACATTTCTTGCTTTCCAGTTAGATAATCTAACTTGCATAATTCTGATTTTCATCTAAATAAGGTTTTTCACAGTCTTGTGTCTGTAAGGAAAGGATTGTATGGCTACTTATCACACTGAGAGGTCATAGGCTGTTGGGTTGCCGTGGCAATCTCAGGTTACAGTCAGGTCATTTAGGGGGTGCTTTTATCCAAAGCGCCTTACAACAAGTACAATTACAAGTATTACAAGGAACAGTATTACAAGTCGAACACCCAGACCACTAGACTAACCTGCCACCTCAGGTCCTATTTTTCTGGAATCTTTTGGCTTTTCTGCAAAGCAACATTCCCCGTTAGCTTTTTGAGAGAGAGGAATATCAGCCATCCTTCTTCTGTGATGGCTGCACCCAAATCACTACACAAACGCGCCAAGGATAGAGAAAAAAACACCTTGCGTCTTAGAAAATTGTCACTACGTCTGTGTTAGCGCTACCTCCGGCCTTGTGCCGTCCTGAAACTAGAACCCCATATGTCAGTAGGCCTATGGCATGAAATTTGTGAGAGATTTGTGAGTTGCCATAGCGATCACTAATTTGGCATGATCTAGCTTTGTGCTTTTGTGCTAAATATGGTCACATTACATTACATTTACCAGACACAATTTGAAAAGGCTAAATTCTAAGGCCAAATTCAATGACGATGTACGTAACACAGCAACACCTACGGTAGTGTAATTCAGTTACATGTCAATGTGTTTTTACCAGATGTATTTAAAGTAATGATTTAGTCTAAAATGAAAATTTGTGTCATACATTTATATTAGTCAATCAGCATAGATTAAGTAGGTTCTGGCCACACTTGTGCAGTTGTTGCGTGATCCAGGTCGTCCTGTATGCTAAAACTGCTTCACTGCAGTATCGGGGTGTGGGGAAATAAAATTATGCTTTTCCATTTTGCTGCTCCGCAGAAGAGACAGTGGATGTGTGTGTGTGGGGGGGATTTCTCCTCGATCTGGAGCGACCTATAGGTCTAAATCCAATAGAGATGCAATCAGATTGGCCTAACACGACATGATGGCTTCTTAAGCAAGATTAATGGCAGACAAATGACTGGCTAATGTTGGGGAGAGAGAGGGTTGCAGAGAGAGAGGGGTGAGCAGGTGTCGGAGGCAAACAAAATGGGAAAATGACGGAGTGAGACCCAAAGAGACTCTGAGAAAGGGAATGGAAAGAAAGGAAGAGGCATGTAGAGGAAGATTATTGAGAAATATTTGCATCAGGTGAACTCTCACTACTTCCCTAAGTGGTAAGAGATTTTGGTTCACAGTTACTTCCCTATCAGTCACTATCAAGCAATTTGGTAGAAATACTTGAGCTGTAGCTGTAGTACTAGCTGTAGTACTAGCTGTACTTGAGGAATTTCTACTGTACTCAAGTATTTAACTTGTTTAACTTCACTACATTTTCCAAATAAAATTGATGCTTTTACTACACCACACGACTACCTTTCTTGAGTTACTTTTACTTGAGTAATTTTTTATTTTACTTAATTATAATTTTTATATTACTTTTCCATTCACAGTGGACACTACTCAGCTTATCTGTGTGTGTTGTGTTTCTAAGTGTCTGTGGGGTTTGTGTGTCACTGCATTCAAATGATTTATTAATCTCCTTGTTTAGTGGAGACAATGATTTTTTTTTTTTTTTTCTTCAACCTTTTCTTAATGATCTGAAGTAGAAACCGGTTAGTGGGCGCTCTATTGGCTTTATCAATAATTCACACAAATCCCGTAAATCCCAGCTTGGAGTAGAGAGGAGTTGCAGTGATGATGAGTGGCCTGTCTGTGTGAGAGACAGAAGGGGGCATGAACAGGCTCTGTATGTGGGACAATCTGCTGGTAGTACTGGTACAGCTGGAGAAAACACCCTACTTATTTCTTCTTCACACCAAAAAGCACATAGGTGTGCGTTCAGAACCACTCAAGAAGATGTCGGTTGTCTCGTCCATAACTGGGACCAGGTGCTCACAGTGTCTACCTCCTCCACACACCAGCTCCCTGCAAGGGGGACAGAGAAAGACCAGCAGACACAGGTAGAACAGGGCTCTATAATAGAAAACCGACAATCGCGCAATACATTTAGGCAAAAAGACACACAGCCAGATTAAGAAGGTCAGTCAGATGGACACGAAGCCAGAGAGTCAGGCTAACAGACGGTCCTCCATCCAGACAGTCAGACTATGTAAGAAGATATTGACCCAGTCAGCCAGGTGGCCGGCAAGATAATATGACTGCTAGGGAAGCCTATAGAGATCCTTTTGTCACTTATTACTGTTTGTCCCCAGAGAAATTAACCAGAGACAGAGGAAAGGGAGAGAGGCTCAGAGAGAGGAAAAAAAACGATGATCAAGAAGAAATGATTTACTTCATGACTCCATTATCTCGGTGCCATGTGACTGAGCTTTTGGGACATGTACAATGTCATTGACACACTAAAATATCCCTGCTGTGCATAGCTCCACAGAAAGGGGGGGTCTAGTGTGTCTGGGTGTGTTGTAAACTGCACTTAATAAATTCTCTCTCTAACATGCTACACACACTTCCTTTTAATATATTTCTTGTGAGAGCCATCTGTATGTTCCTCTAGGTGGCAGTGCCATCAAAAGCTTAAGCGGTGAGGTGAAATTAAACCTATCTTACTATCCTTTTTAAGACGTTTGGTGCCAAATGCCATTTCAAACTAAAAAGTAGTAACCAGTAGTATGAGTTATGGATTTCGGTAGACATTTAGTGCAGCCTTCAAATTGCTATTTCAAGAAAATAACTAATTATTTAAGGCTGATTAAATGTAAGGGTTAACATCCCCACCTAAAAATGATATGGGCCCACTTTGTGTGTGTGTGTGTGTGAATGTATATTATTGTCTGATTGCCATTATAATACACTTTGGTGTACATTTACAATAATTATATGCATATGTATCTTTAATACATGTGTTTAAATACATGTGTAATAAATACTAGCATTGGTTTTCAGTATAACTGGAGCTTTGCATTACATATGCATGCACGCGTGCATGTGTATTTAATCTAACCTGTAGTTAATCTACATCTACTACATTAATTATAGTTAATTATTACATTGAATCTAAATGAATACCAATTCAGTATAACCTACACCAGCACTTGAAGTGAACTAATACATTATGTGGAATGTATCTTTTGGTTGAAGTTGGAGTGTTAAATCTAACAGACCTATTGTTTTTGTCTTGTCTAAAGGAAGCAATGCATCTTGCTCTGTTAACACTGTTGAATGATGCATGGTCCGGTCAGTAGATGGCGCTAGATAGCTGCTGGTGGCACGAGAGTGCAACAGAGGTAGTTAGGTGGCCAGCTCCTGCATTGTTGTACGCCCAACACACGCACACACACACACACACACACCCAAGCTAAGTCTTCCATTAGACCAATTAGTCTAGTTGATGATAGCAATACATTAGCTGTAATAATGCATTGATACATTCTCTATTCGGTGTGCCTTGAGCATGTGTCTGTGCATGCGGTGGGTTGGGAGGTTCTGGAAGTGAGAGACTTTTACACACAGCAAAACGAGAACAGGATTGAGTTTTGCGAATATTGCAAGCTTTCCGCAAAGGTTCTTTAGCTTTCCACAAAGCTAGTAGCTTTCCACACCGACACACACACACACACACCTATAGGCCATAACGTCAAGCCACACATTTTAGAGAGTGTGAAAATCTCAACTGCACACCAGCCGTGCTCCATCACAAAGCATTTAGTGAGTTGTATCGCTGCTTTGTTGACAGGAGAGAGAACTTATTTCTGGGACTAGTGTCACCGTAACTATTCAAAATGTGGAACCGGGCCCTCGGGGGTTGTTTGGATTATAGTCTAATTTTATTTTGATTCCTAATTTTGTTTGTCTTCTATCAAATGTTTTTCAGTGGTGTTCATGGTTATAGCAATGAACAACTTTCATGGGGGTCACACGTGAAAACTGTCGCCTTAATCTCTCTCTCTCTCTCCTTCCTTTTTCATCAGTCTCCCGCTTCCCGTCTGTCCGTCACACCAGGGGAGAAACGGCCCAGGTGAGTCATATTTATACCCCTCTGCTCTCACTGTCGTACCTTTCGTCACTTTTTTCTCTCATCTCTTCTGCTCCTGGCCTTCTCTCACTTTGCCTCGCCTTTATTCTCCAACCTGATTTCCTTCCTCACTTCCTTGCCTTCTGCCTTCTCTTATCCCCTACTTCTACCTGCCCTCTCTCTTTCTCATCCACAGAGGGGGCTATTTCTACCCAGTCAGCAAGCCTTTCTAACAGAAGCATCAGTCAGTGTGTGTGTGTGTGTGTGTGTGTGTGTGTGTCAACAGTATTTCCGTCGAGTGTGTAGCAGCGCTGTAGTCTAACGGAATACCCTCTGTCAAAGACCACAGAGGCTTTAAGTATGTGTTTAAGAGGGGTGTGTGTTTATTTTTTTACTATAGTGCAGGAGTCTTTTTATTTTACTCTTAGGGTAGGGGGTCTGGCGTGGTTGTTTGCGTTGATATTGAGCATTTGTAACACACGTGGGTTACTCAAAGCGCTGTACAGCATTGCCTCACATCCACACACCCATGGTGGGCACCATCGGGAGCGGTTAGGGTTAGGTGTCTTGCTCAGGGACACCTCAACAGAAGCGGGATCGAACCAGTGACCTTTCGGTTGCCAGGCAACCCGCTCTGCCCCCTGCGCCACTGCCACCCTTTTGGGGGTTCATGGTCGGAGTCTGTTATTTTGGTCTGTGATTACAGAGTGTAAACGGGTAAACACGGGTAGTTCACCTCCGTTTTCTGTGTACTATTTGAGTTTGAAGCTGGTAGTCAGTTATGTGGGCATGATTACACTTTGACCTTACAAGCCCAGCAGGCATGAGAGTGGGGGTCTGTAAGTGTGTATACAAAAAGAGGGGGGGGGGCATATATCATATTACATGTCATGTACAGTACAAAAGTGTGGGAGTCTGTGTGTGCGTGTGTGTGTGCCTATGGTGGTGACATTATGTTAATGTTCACATCACAGTGGGCTAATGTACATAAAGTGTGTTGGTGTGCTCGCTGTCTGCGTTCTAGATCAGGATCTGGTTGAGTGTGTGTGTGTGTGTGTGTGTGTGTGTGTGTGTGTGTGCGCGTAACCCCAGGGTGAGAGGATTAAGGGTGAACCAATGCAAGAGACGTTAGCGCGTGGTCTCTTGCTGTGGCCTCACATCACATACACAACTATGAAAAGAGAGAGGTGGGAAGGAGGGAGGGGTGAAAGATGACATTATTATTGCCCCCACGGCCCGCTGGCTGAGCATTTGGAAAGCGCGCCCAGGAAAACACGGTAAAACAAACGGGGGCAAAAAACAACAACAACCTAAAACCTTACTGGAATGAAAATGTTAAAATCCGTGGGCTCGGTTGAACTCCGCTCTTACGTTTTTAAGTGAAGGTTCCGTTGTGTGTCGTTAAGAGGTGTTCATTACTTGTTTTGCATGGCGGACATTTTGGGATATTGCTGCTGTTTCGTGACCTCACAAAATGGCGGGGTGGATTGCAATAACGCGAACCAAGGAGGTAGGCTACATGTATTTGTGTCATCTAAGCCAGTGCTTCAGTGTTAGTGTTTCAATGCGTTTGCTGCACCTTGAAGTAAATGTGACCAATGTCAAACACAATGGTTGCACAATTTCATTAAACCTGACCTTGTCTATGTCTCCTGGTTAACACACATTAGGCCTTGTCTGTGCGCTTTCTATGGTATTATTTCTTAGATATTTCTGACGTTGGGTTTTGTAATTTTACATTGTTTTGCTGTGGATTTAGGTTTGTCGTTTGCATATTTATGTTTAATATCTGTTGCTAGATTTGTAAACAAAATACAAAAAACATTTCTCAATTATTATTGCTTGGTTTGAATATAAATAATTGGCACTGCTAATTGATCATGTGTCCCTGTTATGCCATTGTTTTATCAGAAAAAAGTATATTATTGTTAATATTAACAATAATATAATTGATAATTGGAAGTACAGATTTGTAATGCGTATATGAATTAACAAATTGGATAACTAAGTGACCCACAAGCATGAAAGCAGCATTATGTAAAGATGTAATGCTTTAATAGTTTTATTCACATTAGTTATTACACATCTTATAATGTGCACTACGAAGCCCTTTTTTACTTAATTCAATGCTCCTACAGAAATCATGATACATTTCGTAGTTAGAGTTTATTAATTTGCCTGTACCCAGCCAGCAGAACATGTCCATTTCTAAGTATCCTCACTTTTCAATTATTTCATATTGGGACTATAACACAATTCATACGCTTTGACTTATCAGGGTGGTTTTGAAATGATGAAAACTGACTTTTTTACAAGTTTGGTATTTACTATTTATATTTAAATGTTAAAAATGTCCTTTACTATTGAATAAAATACCATTTAATTGTTCCTTTTGGACAGGACATTTGAATGCATTCAATTAAAGCCATCTGGCTACTTGGAGACAAAGTAATGTCTCCATATTTGCCTGCATGGCCAAGGCCAAGGCTCCTTGTCTCCTAGTCCGATTTAGAGAGGATGGGCAGGATTTACTGCCTTGCTAATTATTTACACTCATTTACTGACTGCCTGTATGAACCTATTAGCACAAACTACACACGCAACCACATATGTGTGTGTATGTGTCTGTTTGACTGGAATTTCAGTGAAGCCATTAGAGTGTGTGTGTGTGTGCGTGTGTGTACCTGCCTGCATATCTTTGACCACTGTGTAAGCGAGCTAGCAGGGGAGCGTCTAAAAGCCAAAAGGCCACTTGACTCCACGCGTTCAATTCCGTGTTCATTAGCGGCCACATTACTTTAGATTAGCAGAAAGTGGACATTTACAGGCGATGCTGACGCCCTTAATTAAAATTAATTTAAAAAGAAAGACACAAAGAGAAGTAATTACACTGAGTGTTAAAGGTTTTCTTCCCAGCAACTTCTCTTATCGTTTTACTACTCTGTTCTTACTTAAGGAAATAAAAATGCAAAAGAGAGTGGACTTAGTGGGGGGAGAAATTAAGTGTTAGCTGTCGCCGATTAATGACTTCACCTGATTATTGGGACTGGGTGAAGTCGCTTGTGAAGGTTGAGTAGTTTACAGTAATTTTTTTTTTAATTTTAATTAGAGTGGATTTGCTCTGATTGAAATGAAATATAAATGGCTTGTTAAATTGCTTATCATAACCTAAGTGATTTACTTTAGACAACGGAAAGTGTTTAAAACTCAAGGAAAGTCCAGTAGCTTGGAGTTTATTTTTTGTAATTCTTTCCCACTGGTATAAAAAAAAAAAAAAAAAAAAGTCGACTGCATTGATTTAATGGTGCTGGAAGGCTCATTTAAAAGAAAAATGCTGTGTTGTTTCCAGCATAGGCTACAGTACCTTTTGCTACCAAGGCACTTGTTTTTGTATTATGTATAGGTTTGTCACATGTACTGTAGCTGTAACCACCACTAGGTCAAACTGTTAGCTTCCCTAACACGAAAGCCCTGCCTTTACACAAGTATACAATAGCCTAAATAAGTAATAAATAAATACAAATTTTGTAAAAATACCGTGCCACAGCTGGTGGTTTATCTATAAAGTTAGAAACTTGTGATATCCATTCACAAACCGAGCAAAATCAAAGGATAATTTAGTAAAATGTTCTAAAGCTATTGAAATGCCAGTATTTGATGTGTTCCCCTTTAAGGGAAGCCATTTCTCATGCTGCTATAGCACTGTAGCAAAAAATTCAAATTGATAAATATCTGTTTAGAAACTGTGCTTTTAAAAAAAAGGCCACTCAACCCTTACTGTGTGTCACATCTTAAACGGGGGGGGGGGGGGGGGGGGGGGGGGGGGGGGGGGGGGGGGGGGGGGGGGGGGGGG